>CM038640.1:9166214-9221214 GCA_021554675.1 Leuciscus idus
CTAAACGTCGGCGAGCATCGGTGACGCGCGTCTGGGGTTCATGTTTATGTCTGTCAGGTTTCCGATTGGGCGCCGTCGAGATGTGTGATGAGCATCCGCGCGCCGTGGGCGGGAGCACTCATGTTTATAACCCACAGTACGCGCGCCGTGGGCGGGAAGAAGACTTGGATTGAGAAAGTAGCGATTCGAGAGTGAGGACGCGCGCGGCAGCGGCGGGCGGCTGTGGCTGACAGGAGCTCGTGGAGGAGGCGCGGCTTCCACTGCCCCTCCACATAAACAGCTGTATGGACGACCACCTTAGCCTCCTCCACTCGCCTCCGCCTTCCTCGAGCAAGCACCGGCGCAACAACCTCGTGAACCACGGATACACCGAAAACGAGCAGGACAACATGACAATTGTTGCTTGCGACAACATGCTGGAGGAGTCGGCGGCGCTGCCCGGGCACCAGTCGCTCGAGCGCTACGAGCCGGACCACGAGTGTTGCGAGCGAGTTGTCATCAATATCTCGGGCTTGCGATTCGAGACGCAGCTCAAAACCCTGGCCCAGTTCCCCGAGACCCTGCTCGGCGACCCCAAAAAGAGAATGCGCTACTTCGACCCTCTCAGAAACGAGTATTTCTTTGACAGGAATCGCCCGAGCTTCGATGCCATTTTGTATTACTATCAGTCAGGCGGGCGCATACGGAGACCCGTGAACGTGCCCATTGACATTTTCTCCGAAGAGATACGCTTCTATGAGCTCGGGGAGGAGGCCATGGAGAAATTCCGTGAGGATGAGGGCTTTATAAAAGAGGAAGAGCGTCCTTTGCCCACCAATGAGTTTCAGCGACAGGTGTGGTTGCTGTTTGAGTACCCGGAGAGCTCGGGTCCCGCCAGGGGCATCGCGATCGTCTCCGTGCTGGTCATTTTGATATCAATCGTTATCTTTTGTCTGGAAACGTTACCCGAATTTCGGGACGACAAACACGAGAGGATGATCGCCCCGCATGTGAACGGAACTCTCCCGTACTTCACGAGTCCCTTCTCAGACCCGTTCTTTGTCGTCGAGACTCTTTGCATCATCTGGTTCTCTTTCGAACTGCTCGTCAGGTTCTTCGCGTGCCCGAGCAAAGCCACGTTCTCCAAGAACATCATGAACATTATTGACATAGTGGCCATTATACCCTATTTCATCACTTTGGGGACGGAACTCGCTGAAAGGCAAGGGAACGGTCAACAGGCGATGTCCTTGGCTATTCTCCGGGTCATCAGACTAGTGCGCGTGTTCCGGATATTCAAACTCTCGCGGCACTCGAAAGGACTCCAGATTCTGGGGCAAACGCTCAAAGCCAGCATGCGCGAGCTGGGCTTGTTGATATTCTTTCTCTTCATCGGCGTCATCTTATTCTCGAGCGCTGTCTACTTCGCTGAGGCGGACGATCCCGACTCGGGCTTCAGCAGCATCCCTGATGCGTTCTGGTGGGCGGTGGTAACCATGACGACCGTGGGATACGGCGACATGCACCCGGTCACCATAGGGGGCAAAATCGTGGGCTCCCTGTGTGCGATTGCGGGCGTGTTAACTATCGCACTCCCAGTGCCAGTCATCGTGTCCAATTTCAACTACTTCTACCACCGAGAGACTGAAGGAGAGGAGCAGGCGCAGTACCTGCACATCGGCAGCTGTCAGCCTCTGTCCTCCTCCGAGGAGCTGAAGAAGACGCGCAGCACCTCGTCGCTCAGCAAGTCGGAGTACATGGTCATCGAGGAGGGCATCAACAGCGCCTTCAAGCAGCCCAACTTCCCCGCGCAGAACGACCAGAACTGTGTGAACATTAAGAAGATGTTCACAGACGTCTAGACGCGTGTCTGCGCGATATGGCAACGCTGTAGGTTAATGCCATCGTGACATTACGCAGATTTCCAGGACGCAGAGGGAATGGTTACATGTTTTACGCGCCAGTCCCATGCAGTGTTTATCACCTGTATGATTGAACCATTGTACTGTGAGGAGAAAGCCTCTGTCGGCTTTCAATATATTTGCTGTTTTTATACATTCATTCATGTAGGCAATATATGTGTGTGTGGCAAGCCAACTTCACATTTATTCCTTAAACTAGTAGGCCTATTTGATCTTCATTTTTAGTAGTAGGCCTATACGTTTTTGACTACTAGTAAGCTAAATATTTGTCATTGAATTATGTCGGGTTTACAGATGATCAACCATTCACTTCTGACTAGCATTTAGTTACATTTTGAATCTTACTTTAACTATACTGTAGATATTATGACTAGTTAAAGATGCAATTTTACCTAGTGGTGAGCTATACAAATGTTACTAACTATTTGGAATAGACATCAAGGCATCATAAATAAGTATCTAATAAATAAGTAATTGAAAAACTGGAACAAGTGCCAGCAACAATTAGAATACATCCTTAGAAGTGAATAGTTAATCAATTATCTTCTGGAAACAATCAAGTTGTTACTTCGTGACTAGCAAAATAATAAGTACTAGTATCTAATGAATAGCTTACTAGTTCAACTGAAAATATACCAGTCACTATTAACTGACTCACTAGTAGTAAAAAAATGTTTAAATATATAAATATAAAGTATATATATAGTAAAAAGTTTAGGAACATTAATATTTTTAATGCTCATCAAGACTTGCATTTATTTGATCAAAAATACAGAATAAAATGCAATATTGTGAAATATTATTACAATTTAAAAGTGGCTTTCTACTTATAATTTATTCCTGTGATAAAAGCTGAATTTTCAGCATCATTACTCCAGTCTTCAGTGTCACATGATCCTTCAGAAATCATTCTGATATTATGATTTATTATCAATGTTGGAAACAGTTGTGCTTCTTAATTTTTCAGGATTCATTAATGAATCAAAAGTTACAAACAACAGCATTTATTCAAAATAGAAAACTTTTCTAGCAATATAAATCTTTACTATATATTTTTTAATCAATTTAAACATCATTGCTGAAGAAAAGTATTAATTTCTTTCAAAAAAAAAGAAGAAATAAAATACTTAATATAGTACATTGATAATAAATCATCATATTAGAATGATTTCTAAAGGATCATGTGACACTGAAGACTGGAGTAATGATGCTGAACATTGATGAGCATAAGAAAAATAGTAATATTTCCAAACTTTTGACCAGTATTAACTAGCTTAAGGGGAAAATGTTAAAACGGCTTGCCACAAAATCAGTATAATATCGTTGATGACAAGTTATTAGCTATTCTATTCAAATGCGCTCATTGCATCGCATAGTCTACTTTGACATTACATGGAAACTTAGTCCCGTTTATTCGCACCAGAATAGGGAGAGAAGCGCTTAGCCTATAATAATGAAAGAAGATAGCCTATTTAAAGGTGTTGTGTATTTTCTTACATTACGGACAAGTGTTGCTCAGATAACATATCACTTGTTGGAATAGCCTAAGTGTCTTATTTTGTGTGCTTCTGTTGTGTGTTCGTTGTCCCGTCAAGAGCCCGTTCCTCCAGATCAACCAGTGAAAGATGCATTATACTATTCTAAATGTGAACTTTTTCTCCGTTTGTGCTATTAGAGTTCAGATCTAAATAGTTATCATTTAAGCACAAATTCAGAGACTGTCTAATGCGTGCCGATCACTGAAGTTGAAGACGAGAAGGAGGGGAAAGATCAGACACTGAACGCGCTTTCCACTGGATACTTCTCATCACGTTGGAGTGATGCAGTCTCCATAGCGACGATGGGTTCCTCGGGTCCATTGTTGCCATGGCATCTTTTTTTTTTGGTTTCCTCAGTAATACGCCAGAATGTTTTGAAGTCTGGCTGAAGATTTTGCTATCTCGCTGGATTTATGAAATGGATCTGGTTTTCCTAAGCAAAGGGCCAACACGATCAATCATAGTGACTGTACTGGAGTATAGGCCTATCTTCAAAAGACTATTAAGCCACGCTCTGGGATACTAAAGTGCAATAGGTGAATGTTTCATCACTGAATCGTTATAGACCAAACACAGACTGAAGTAAAACATGAATGTGTGTGAAGCAGAGCGCCTGCGATACACTGATCCTTCACAAGAGGCTGCTGTCTCTCCGCCAAACGCTCCGAGTCTCCCATAGGATCATGGACATCTGGCCTTGTCTTAAGAAACAGGTGAATCCCACTTTCATTATTATAGTTCATATTAATTAACAATAGTTTGTGCAAAGTTATACTTTTTGCAGGTTTGCTCCTGCATGGACGAGTTTAGTTTCTCATTTCTCATCATTTCATTTCTGCACGAGATGGGTTTCTTTAAAAAAAAAAAAGTGAGATACGAAATGCAAAGCTAGTAAGGCCATATTAGTCAAGGTATGGTGTTAAATACAAACGAATTGCCTTTTGAATACTATTTTATCCAACTATGATCGATCCTGCCCCACCTCGGCTCACCTTGAGTTGACATTGGTTTGAAAAGTGTGTGTGTGACGTCACGACTGTCGTAGTGCTGCCACCTTGTGTCTCAATGTGACAGTGCCGTAATGCCATTTCCCTTCAGAGAGACTGTTTTTATATTTCAGATATTTAAATAGCTATAATACATATATTAGTAATAATTATTAATTGCGGTTAATTGCATCTAACATAAAATCGAATGTTTTATGTTAAAACGTTAAAAATAGCAAGGTTTCCGAATTTCTGTATATGGCTGATGAAAATTCAGTTTTGCATCACAGAAATAAATGACATTTTAAAGTATATTACAATTATTTTAAATTGTAATAATATTTCACAATATATCAGTTTTTTTTCTAATTGATAGAAGAGACTTCTTTCAAAAACATAAAAAATAGTAATGTTTCCAAATTTTTGACAGGTACACATATATGTACACATATAAATATTTATAAAATATATTTGTGTGTGGGGGTGTGTGTATGTGTGTGTGTGTGTGTGTGTGTGTGTGTGTGTGTGTGTGTGTGTGTGTGTGTGTGTGTGTGTGTGTGTGTGTGTGTGAATTTAAAGACTTAAGATTTCAAACCTCTAAGTCAGTCTTTATATATATATATATATATAGAGAGAGAGAGAGAGAGAGAGAGAGAATATTAGAAAACAATACGTAATATATAACACATTATAAGAATGTATAATTTAATATGAAATTATGAAAAATGTTTAGAATTCAGTTTTCTTTTTTGATGCCTAGTTTAATGGTTTTTAAATACTTTTGAGTGAAACTCATTCAAAAAAAAAAAAAAACCCAAATGAAAAGAGCATAGTAAGCTGTTGCACTTATCAGTTTAGATATCATTTCACTGACACACAGTCTCATACTGAAATCTGCCAGTCAGCCTGTAATAGTCTATGATGGTCCCGGTCTAGCATGTGAAGGTCCTCTTAGTTGAGTGACCTGTTTCTCTGACACATCAGATCAAGCAAGAATAGCAAAAGAAATCTAAGCCCAGACTCTAGATTTCATTTATGACCCAGAACAATTGCGTTTTAACGCAGAGAGACGTGCAAACCGCCATCCATCTGATCTTCTGCTACATTGCGCACGTCATTGCAAGGAATCTAGGACAAGCTGTGTTTCTTGGGGAGCGTCGGAGAGCTCTTCTGCACGGCTGTCTTTCTCTACACTGGCTACTTGTAATTTGAGCCAATCTCATGCTGTCTGCGCACACTTTCCCATCGTCTGCGGACGTTAATGTGTCCTGTGCGACTCTCTTCTTTGAGTTTAGCCTCAGAGACATGATTCTGTGCTTTTAAAAGGCTTTGCTGTTTTCGCCTGCCATGTTGCGTAATAGACCTGAATGAAAGTCCACATTCAGGACAAGCGAGATCCACTTCCTGATTTTAGGTCAGGTCCAACGACCGTGAAGAAACAATGTGCTGAGTTCGGTTCACGCTCTGTCATTGACAGTTTTGATCGTTCGGTAAAATGTTGCCAAACAGGACTTTTGATATTGCGTCGTAATAACACATATAAAATGCTGTAGACATACACTGAAAGAGGGAGCAGAGACATATAGTTTTGAGATGATCATCAGAGTGTTCTTGGTGAATACTTACTCAGCCATCTAAAAATGCCCAAGTAACCGTCCAGAACACCCTCGCATTGCTTCAATATTTGGGTCAGTTTTTGCTGGTTTCTGCATTTAAAGTAACAACATGTAACTTTTCAACCTTCATAATATATTTCCAAGACCCTTGTGATAGTACATCGACTTACAATAGGTTGAATGAGACGTCTGCCAGAGCCTGACGGGGTCTGTATCGCTTTTACTGGCACTATGTAACTTCGGGGTGCGGGTAGTAACCAGCGCTCAAAAAGAACTACAAAATTCGACTGCTTTACGGCATACGTCACTTTGCCCACCACTTCCTCAAATGTGACCAACCAGCGCGTTTGTTTTCGTACGTCTGTTTTCGTCATGGCTGAAGCAGCAGCGAAACGTAAGAAGTCCAAGGTTTTGTCGGAGTAGAGTCGGAAGAGGAAAAGGGAGAGTGATAAACTGAAAGGCAGGACGAGGATCAATATTGGTCGAGCGTTTGCTCGCTGGCGTTAGCTTATGGAGGAGGAGAGTTACCAGACTGATGCTGACTTGGCCGTCATGCTGTTGAACTAGTAAGTAACTGTAAATTGCTTGCATACTATCTTTAGTTTTTCTAATCGGTTGTCTGCCTGGCTACGTTACGGAAACTATCTGGTCCTCCATTTATTTATCTTCATGAATCAGCTAGTAGATGAGCGAATTATCAATCTGGTAGCTAGTAAACCCTAACATGGTAGTTTTAGATGGTTAGGATGCTATCGCTATCATTCTCGTTCAGATTTGAGCATTGCAATCGACATGCAAAATTCAAATGTTTGAGTTAAAATGTTTAGTCTACTAAACATGTATAAATTATGAAAGGGGGAAGATTAATAATATTATCATTGCCCATATGAAAAAAAATCTGCATGCTTCATATACAGTAACCGTAAATCATTTTACGACAGCGGTAATGGACAATTCCGCTTCCAACCTGTAGGGCGACCGCAGAGGAAAAGTTCCATGTTGTTGCTTTAACTGGTAGAATGTAACTTTAATCTCCCAGTTGCAACTTGATTTCGGACACACTTTACAATAAGGTTCATTAGTTAACATTAGTTAACTACATTAGTTAACAAGAATGAGCAATACTTCTACAGCATTTATTAATCTTAGTTAACATTAATTTCAACATATACTAATACATTATTAAAATCAAAGGTTGTATTTGTTAACATTAGTTAATGCACCGTCCGTGAACTAGCATGAACAAACAATGAACAGCTGGATTTGTATTAACTAATATTAACAAAGATTAACTAATACAGTAACAAATGTTTTGATCACTGTTAGTTCATGTTAGTTAATACATTAACTAATGTTAACTAATTAACTAATTTCTAATAATTATCTGTCACAATCATGTACATGCAGTATAGGTGAATTGGAGATGCAAAATTTGCCATAGGTCAGAATGCGTGTGTGTGTGTGTGTGTGTGTGTGTGTGTGTGTGTGTGTGTGTGTGTGTGTGTGTGTGTGTGTGTGTGTGTGTCCCGAGCCATGTAATGAAAAATCATGTATGTGTATGGCCTGAGAATCAGCAAGAGTCGTATACGACTGAAATGCTGATAGATATTACAAGTGAAAATTAATATCTCACAAAAAAATTTTTCTAACTATTTTGACTTTGTATCTCAAATTGTGACTTTATAATTATCTTTAAATCCCATTGAGAGCTTTAGACATAAAACATTGTTATTATTATTTTACAGAATTATTTTTTATTTCTCATTTTTTATATGTTTTTGAAAGAATTCTCTTCAGCTCATCAAGGCTGCGTTTATATGATCAAAAATACAGAAAACTGTAATATTATAAAATATTATTACAATTTATAATAATAGTTTTCAATTTTAATATACTTTAAAATATAATTTATTCGGTATAAACCGATAGTCATAAACATAGCCTCCTTGTCATTTTTCTCTGGTCCCATCTGTTGGTGTGTCACATCACATGCCGACTTATATAATTCTAATGGCCATTATTTACATGTGGAATCCCTTCTTTTTTATCTTTTTATTGATCAACGAATCCGGGAAAAGGTATCACGGAAAATATTTGGCAGCACAATCGTTTCCAACATTGATAGTAATAAGAAATGTTTCTTCAGCATCAAATCATCAGAATGATTTCTGAAGGATCATGTGACACTGAAGACTGGAGTAATGATGCTGGAAAATCAGCTTTGATCACAGGAATAAATTACATACATTTGAAAGTATATTCAAATAGAAAACCATTATTTTAAATTCTAATAAAATATTACACATTTTTACTGTATTTTTGAACAAATAAATGTAGGCTTGATGAACAAGAGACTTCTTTCAAATAGTAATGTGTCCAAACTTTTGACCTTGTGGCAGTGAGTTTTCTACAGACGTGCACCATTTGCATATTTTCTTTTAGAAATATCTTTTTTTTTTTTATCAGTGATCTTTCCTGGTTACAATTCACGTCTTTTTTCCCTTTTTGTGTCAGTTTTTCATGTAGTCTTGTTTCTTTTCCCAGGCTTGCACAGCAGTGCGGAAGGAGAAGGAAGTGGAGGAAGCTTTAACGGAGGCCGGATCGCCTGTGTGGACCCCAGCTTGCCAAACGTAGGGGCTCGTGGACTGTTCCCTTCTCCTCCACATTTCTAGGAGGAGGTGCCTTCAAAAAAAAAAAAAAAACCCCTCCAGCCTCCGGGCCCCGATTCCCCCCCCGGTCCCGGCTAGACCGACCCGCCGCACCACTTGCCTTTTCTGTGTTCAGTATTCATTCTCTTTACCAAAAGAAGATGGACTCCTGTGTTCATGTGCTGTTTCTGCTGCTAAGTGTAAGATTCTTAACTCCACGTAAGTGCTCCTTCACGGCGTTGTGGAGGGCTGTGCTAGTCACGCTAGCTCCATCAGCTGTCATGTGTCGTCCTTGACGTTGCTGTATAAACCGATAGTCATAAACGTGACGCCTCCTTGTCATTTTTGAGTGGTGTTGGTTACTCGTGGCTTTCTCTGGTCCCATCTGTTGGTGTGTCACATCACATGCCAACTTATATCATTCTAATGGCCATTATTTACATTATTTACTTCTCGTCACATCGCATTCATCACGCGAAGCTTGTTGTGTTGTGTTGATGCAATGTCCTGACTATTGCATCAAGGACTGTTAAGCAATAAGGCACTGTACAAGAGGCCAGGCTATATTGTGAATATAGTGTTTTTAGCGGCCGTTCCTCCGCGGGACACGTTCTTGTATTCTGTCTATGCTATTTTCAAATCGTCGGTGTGTTTGTGTGTATGAATGTTGCGGTTGGATGATTTTGGCAGGTAGACGCTGCTTTTAGACGCTGTGACGTATGGAAGCCAATTCAGAGTAATTGTGACTCACAAATGCCACTTTATATCTCACAATTGATGATATTGTGTCTATATCACAATAGCGGCTTTATATTTTACATTTGTGACTACATTTTTTCTTGTGAATGGAGCTTTTATTTCTTTGACTTTATATCGCAGAATGTGATATCTCAAGTTATTTTCTCACAATGTGACTTTATATTTCACAATTGTCATATATAGCAATTGTTTAAAAAAAATGTCTTAGGTTAATTTTCTTAGTTTAAACTGTATCTCATAATTATCTTTTTTATTTTAATTCTGTGGCAGACAGTGCACAATTAGCTTTGTAGTCTAGCAAAAATATTTTTGGTTAGCAACATACGGTGCGAATTTTTAATTACAAAATAGTGCAGTAGATTTTTTTTAGTGCTTCCGTTAAAAGCGTGAAATTGATATTTTTCCCTCTCTGCTGCCTTTCACTTCACAGTTTGTTAGTTGCTGGCGATGGATTTGAGACTGTGCGTCATTATAGTGCACAACAGTCAGGTTTGGGAAGTAAAAACTCCATTCATTTTCTCCATTGGGAAACTGATTTTCAACGATAACTTATAAGGACTACCTTACTGTGAGCTACGAGGTTGTTAACTGATGATATATATTTTTTTAAAACAATCATATTTAACAGCAGAATTCTTGGTTAACAACTACATTACCCATGATGCTGTTCAGCAAATTCCACCAATCAGAGGCTTGAAACAAGCAACACGCTAAAAGAGCTGTTTAGCTCCGCCCACTCCCACGAAGCACTGCGAATGTAATCGAGTCGGTCTCTATACGCTCTCAAAATACTGACATTTTTTTATGCATATTTTGCAATAAAGTTCAAATATATTGTTTTTATATAATCAACATTTGTAAATGAGTAGTTTTTTATATTTCTCCATCATTTTTTATTTGATTATGCTGTTCGCAGTGCACCGTGGGATTGTAGTTCTTTTCCTCACTAAAGCCACAGTCTAAAGTACACAGTCTTGTACCTTTGTATGTTTGTCAGATTTTCAAAAACTTTTTTTGCTCCAAGAAAATGTGTGAGAGCTCCTCCCACCTCCTCTTCAACTCTGACATTATTCACAATACAGCACAGCTTCAAGTGCCTTATTGCTTCTGTAAAACAGTTACTTCATAATAAAAACATTAAGGGCACAATGTTTCATTAAACCTCTTTCTATCAACGAATTAATCACGTGCCACCCGTCTGCTAGACTTACTGTGCAGTGCTAGTGAACAGGTGTTTGTGTCATGACAGTTACTATTGACCAATCCGCACCCAGGACTTGAAATATCAGTATATGTTGCTCATATATGATGCAAAATCAGGATAACGAATTACTAAAAGGAACACTGATACCCTTCAATGAAAAAAAAAAATTAAGCTACAGTACACTTTGTACCATTTCTTTTTGAGTTGAATGTGCCTTTGAAAAAGCCTGGCGTACAGCTGCAGTGGCCCAGTTGCACGACCTTCAATACTGCAGAGAATCTTTTAGTCCAAGTGGAAGAAAAAGGACAGTTTTTGAGGATATGCACGCACAGGTCTCACCTTAAAGCGTTGTTCTGTTTAGCTCTGTTTTATTTCATTTTGATGGGAAAATATTCATGGATTTATCTTTGAATGATACCTTGTCGCATTCTTCAGTGAAATAGTATCGCTAATGTGAAACGAGGGGCGCCACATGCCACTGCAGGATATGAGTCACCAGTACTAAATACAGAGGCTCAGTGATTACTCCACATTTATGTGAGGTTATTTTATAATAATAGCCTTTGCAAACTGTTGTATTTCTTCTGTGGAACAAAAAAGGAGAAACTTAGAAAAATGAGCTGAATGTGACTGGAAATGTGTTTAACGACTTCACACAATGCCAGTGGTGGACAGTAATTAGTATTTTACTTTGTTTCTGTAATTGAAGTGATAGTTCACCCAAAATGTTTAATTCTGTCATCATTTTCTCACCCTCAAGTTGTTCTAAACCTGTATGAGTTTTCTTCTGTTGAACACAAAAGAAGATATTTTGAAGAATGCCAGTAACCAAACAGTTGATGAGCCCCATTGACTTCCATAGTGTTATTTTTCCATACTATTGAAGTCAATGGGGCCCATCAACAGTTTGGTTATAATAAGTTACCCATATTCTTCAAAATATCTTCTTTTGTGTTCAGCAAAAGAAAGAAATTCATACTGGTTTGGAACAACTTGAGGGTGAGAAAATGATGACAGAATTTTTTTTTTTTCGGTGAACTATCACTTTAAGGACATTTTTCATGTATCAGAGTATTTTTATTTGTGGAAACTTTTACTTTTACTTCATTACATTCCAAAGCATAATATCAGACTTTTTACTCCACTACATTTTATAAAAACTTCGCTTCTAGTTATTTTGGACAGACGAAATCGTAGAAATCTCAGAGACGCAACAGCAATGTCTGATTCGTGAATGAGCTGATTCGGATTATTTTCAATAAACCTGGTTAATCGGTTCGCAAATCGCACTGAACTATTCATTCGTGAATTGCACTGATCTGATTGCATCTATTCTCTTCTGCGTCCCAATTCAGAGGCTGCATCCTTCAAAGACCGCATTCAAAGGCCGATTGCGCCATAGGGCGTGGCGAAGGCTGTCCCATCGAAGGCTCTTCCAAATGCTTCCTTCGTTTCCTGTGAAATGAAGGATACAACAGATGGATCCTTCACGGCCTTTATACCCTAGAATTTATTGAACGCTAGTGACGACAGGATTTTTTTAGAGAGAAATTGCCGAATTACACTTTTAAACATTTTTAAATGTTGGGTTTCAGCTTACTCAAATATCTAATGATACAAATGTAAAAAAAAACAAAAAAAAACTTTAAAGCAGTTCAAATGTTGACATATATTTTACTTAGATGTGATTATATATATAGTTTATACTCTTTATAATATACAGAAATTGAACATGGAGAACATATTTAGACAGGTTGTGAAACCTGTTTTGTTTTCAGACAGTTTAATATAAAAAATAAATAAAAAAGTCCAGAACAAACATGACTGTCACTCATCAATGGCAGCTGTCACAGTTTCTAGGTGACAAGAACAATCCTCCGTAGGCTAGACCGTCCCATTTACCAACGCTCGTGGCCTTCGAAGAAAGCAGCCTCTGAATTGGGACACAGCCTTCGAGTCAACAACTCACTAATTCAAATGATCCAGTCAGAGCGAGTCTCCAGTTTGAACTATTCACTGAATTCACAAGTCTGACTCAAAATGAGCCAAGAACGGGAGATCTTTGGAGCTTGAGTGCACGTGCAAATGAAGGCGCGATAAAGTAAGTTATCGAATTTTAGGATTTATTATTGTAAATGAAAATCATATTAAGGTCAGGACTGTCATCTGTATGTGAACTAAATTTGCTGTAAAAGGACGAGCTGTTTCAACGAGCCCATTGTATGAAATGAATGTCCACATTTGTTTATTACCGTATAAATGGGGAAGGTTTTAGGTAAAACGAAACATAACGTTATAATAAGGCAAATTAATTAATAAAGAATCTTCCCCGCTGCGTCGCAGGTTAAGATGATATAAAAATAGTAGGCCTATGTTTGCATAGCATTCCTCTTAAAATGTTACCAGTATACATTTATCCAATAGTTTATCCAAAAATGAAAATTTGTCATAACTTATAGTTGTTTCAAACCTGTATAAGTTTCTTTCTTCTGTTGAACACAAAAGAAGATATTTTGAAGATTGTCGGTAACCACAGACAGTTGATGGTCATTGACTTCCATAGCAGGAAAAACAATACTATGGAAGTCAATGTGGCTAATGTGTGGTTACCGACAATCTTCAAAATATCATCTTTTCTTACTTGCAGATCGATAAGTGTCTGCATAATGTTCCTTATTGACTAGCTACTTGACAATCCTTTATAATTCATAATCATGTCAAACTGAGCTGTATCCTATTTAAGCTCTATCTGTGTGTCTAGAACATTATAAATCAAAGTAAGTATGACTCTAGAAGATTTGGAATAAAGCACTTGGACCACTTTTATGCTACTGTTTTGGTGCTTTTGTTACTTTTTTGAAGGCCACATTTTAAGTGCATGAAAAAGAGCGACTCGTACATTCTCCTTTTGTGTTCCACGGAAGAAAGAAACCAGTATAGGGTTAGAAGCACATGAGAATCTATTAAATCATGTAAATCAGCAAAATATATTAAGTATTCCTCAGGGGGTTTTGTCCCAAATGTGCATTTTTTCATGCAATAGCAGAACATAACTGCTGACTTTCCGAAATGTATAGATCATGCATGGTGTGTTTTTCTGTCATAGATGTTCTGGAAGAGCAGAATCTGTGCTTATTCTACAGTTTTTCTAAAATCAGGTGTTAAAGCTGCAAACTTACTGTGTTTTCGTCATAACAAGGAAGGTCACTGCCGTTCCAAGGTCAGGGGTCGGTAAGATTTTCAAATATCTTTTGAGAAAGGTATCCTCAAGAATGCAATGAAAAATATTGCCAAATATTATTACCATTCAAAATAACTGTTTTCTATTGTAACATGTTTTCAAATGTAATTTATTCCTGTGATCAAAGCTGAATTTTCAGCATCATTACTCCAGTCTTCAGTGTCACATGATCCTTCAGAAATTATTCTGATATGATAATTTGATGCTCAAGAAACATTTCTGATTATTATCAATGTTGAAAACATATTTTGGTGAAAAACGTTTTGCATGTATTTTTTTACAGGATTTTTTTGATGAATAGAAAGTTCAAAAGAACAGCAAAAACATTTCTTACCAACCCCAAACTTTTGAACATAGTATACATGTTCAGTTTCCTTTATGTTCCCAATTCCAACCTGAAAGCTTGTCTGAAGTGTTAATTTATCCCCTATGTAATATTGAAGATCAGATTTGTAGTCACATAGTCTAGGGAATGGAAGACCTGACTACTACGGACTATGACGCTTGAGCGGTTAGTTTCTATGGCTGTCATGTTGTGGCCACAGATGGGCTGGATTGTCACCATTTTGGAGAGGGAGTTGAAGGGAAATGCTGTCACACTGTGACCAGATGGAGGCCCTTTCTTTCTCGGTTGTATAGTAGGTGTTTTCTTTTTAATGATTAGCTTCTAATAACCAAACGAACCTACGTTTGTTATCGTCTGAGGGTTGGTTACATAAATGTTCATTTGTGTGCAATTTGCGCCCACCATATCACCACCAAACGAAAGTCAGTTAGTCATTTTCTTTGATATAGCCTACAGTGTACGCAAGTGAATCTGCCTTCACTGGTTATTCACTCCAGTGGGTCTGAAAGCCCACACCTGCTCCCATAACACACTCCATCCATCATTTCGCATACACACACACACTAATACAGACTCCTATAAATCGCCTTATGGAGTCCTAACTGACTCAAAGCAGATGGTCTTCTCCATGTCCATCCCACTCTGCCAGCTTCTTTCATGCCAGGATGCCATACTGCAGGGACTGTTCCAAGATCCTACAGAGAAAGGATTAGATTCAAGCTGAAGGGGTTTTCCTTTTTCCTCCAGACCTGGCTCTGCCTTTTTCCATTGCATGGGCCATCACACAGAAGTCCCCAGGGGCCTTTGCAACAGGATATAGTCTTGTGGCCCATATCCCAGAGTTCACTAAGACATGTGATATTTTGTGAAAGCATGGTCCGATCCTGATGAAACTGATGGATAATTTTGTGATGGGATTTGCACTTAATTATTATTATTATTATTTTTATTAACCTAATGCTAATTAATTTAGAATATATTTGCTTGTGCAACAAACATGACTGATTCTTTAAATCACACAGCTTAAACTTAATTCCTACTTAAAGGGTTAGTTCACTCAAATATGAAAATTATGTAATGGTAATTACTCACCCTCATGTCGTTCCAAACCTGATAGAATTTCGTTAATCTTCGGAACACAAATTAAGCTCTTTTTGATGAAATCTGAGAGCTTTGATGCATCAAAAAGTTCATAAAGAGATCGCAAAACTAATCCATATGAATTGAGCGGTTTAGTCCAACATTTTCTGAAGAGACAAGATCGCTTTATATGATGAACAGATTGAATTTAGTGATTTTTAGTGAATTTTATTCACATATAAACATTCATCAACTCACACATCAGTTGTGGTAAACGGAAGCTCAAGCATGTTCGCTTGACGTGAGAACCCATAAGATTAATTCTCCTGTTACGCATGTACATTTTAACTTCTGCACGAACCAATGAGGTTACGCAGCATGTTTGAGCTTCTACAAGAACCAATGAGGTTCATTCTCGTGTTATGCAGCATGTTTGAGCATTTACAAGAACCAATGAGGTTCATTCTCGTGTTACACGGGACGTTTGAGCTTCTACAAGAACCAATGAGGTTCATTCTCGTGTTACACAGGATGTTTGAGCTTCTACAAGAACCAATGAGGTTCATTCTCGTGTTACGCAGCATGTTTGAGCTTCTGCAAGAACCAATGAGGTTCATTCTCGTGTTACGCAGCACGTTTGAGCTTCAGCAAAAACCAATGAGGTTCATTCTAGTGTTACGCAGCGCGTTTGAGCTTCAGCAAGAACCAATGAGGTTCATTCTAGTGTTACGCAGCACGTTTGAGCTTCAGCAAGAACCAATGAGGTTCATTCTCGTGTTACGCAGCACGTTTGAGCTTCAGCAAGAACCAATGAGGTTCATTCTCGTGTTACGCAGCACGTTTGAGCCTCTGCAAGAACCAATGAGGTTCATTCTCGTGTTACGCAGCACGTTTGAGCCTCTGCAAGAACCAATGAGGTTCATTCTCGTGTTACGCAGCACGTTTGAGCTTCAGCAAGAACCAATAAGGTTCATTCTAGTGTTACGCAGCACATTTGAGCTTCAGCAAGAACCAATGAGGTTCATTCTCGTGTTACGCAGCACGTTTGAGCCTCTGCAAGAACCAATGAGGTTCATTCTAGTGTTACGCAGCACATTTGAGCTTCAGCAAGAACCAATGAGGTTCATTCTCGTGTTACGCAGCACGTTTGAGCTCCAGCAAGAACCAATGAGGTTCATTCTCGTGTTACGTGTTGTGGCAAAAATTCTATTAAATCATCATCACTGCGTAAGAGACACTCTGAATCAAACAGTGTTTTAAAAAGTATTTATTCTTGCAAGAATAGGCCCAGTCAACCACACAGAAGTTACGCTGTGGAGTGAGTGAGACACAGACAGGAAGAGATGGGCAGCCTTTATACCCTTTTTCCAAGGCCTTTCTTCAGCAGGCTTCTTCCCTACATTCCACAGATAAGAGACCCATTGTTATAAAAGTTTCTATTTATCACTTAGCTGATCACTTACTGACACTTAGAACCACCAAAAGTCAATACTAGGGTCAAAGGTCCTGTCCCATATGTTCTTAAAGTGTCACACTCAGCCACTTCCACAGGTACACCAACATGCATACATCCTGTTCACAAACATATATTTTCCCCTTCCCATATTACAATGGAACAATAGAAACATGTGACTCACACTACTTTATAATATCTACTAAAGATCAATGAAAATCAAATTTTTCCATTACATACGCAGCACGTTTGAGCTTCAGCAAGAGGTTTGTTCTCGGTCATCAAGCAGGTTCGGTTGAGCTTCTGTTTATGTTTGCTGATCAATGTTTATGTGAATAAAAGACTAAATCAAATATGTTCATCATATATAGGGATCGAGTCCCTTCAGAACATTTAGACTAAACCTCTCAATTCATATGGATTAGTTTTAAAGGTCCCATGACATGAAAATTTCACTTTATGAGTTTTTTTTAACATTAATATCTAGGAGTTCCCCTAGCCTGCCTATGGTCCCCCAGTGGCTAGACATTTTGATAGGTGTAAACCAAGCCCTGGGTATTTTTGAGAAAATGAAAGCTCAGATGGGCGAATCTAGAATCTTCCCTTTATGTCGTCATAAGGGGAAAGGTCACCTCCCCTTTCTCTTCTTTGCCCGCAAAGAGAATTTGGCCGCCCATGTGAAAATGAGCTGCACGAGCGCGATATTGGTTTTTCCTCGAGAGACATCATGGCTTGCAAACGAGCGAAGCATGGCAGTTGCTCAGTGTTTGTATGTACAAATGAACACAAAAATATTTTTTTAGTTCCTTCATCCGAGCCTCTGAAGCACCAGTGGGTTATGTGAATTTCTGATGTGTAATTGTTCAAGTTCAGACAGATAATCTTTCTCTCAAAATCGTTCAATACTGTTTATGCATCAGTAAACCAAGCCAGTGACTAAAATATCAACTTCACATCGTTTCTCTTGGTAGGATGAAAATAATCGTATTTAAACTGTGATTAAAATATATACAGAAAGCGATCAAAGAACAATCCCTTTCCAATCGCCCAAGCTGTCAATCACACAGCGCGAGTTTATCCGGACACTTGCCAAAACTCGTTATGAAATCAATGACGCTGTTACGCTGCACAACGAAGCTCTTACTGTACTTACCTCATGTTTGCATTGGTGAAAGCATTAATGAGAGTGAAGAAACTGCGTTGCAATGATAAGATCTTCATTCACGCGATCAACAGGCTGTCATCTGCTCAATGCTCATCACTGCAACCTTTTATGTGATGGGAATAGATCTAAATACTTTAAAAACTTCTCACGATTCGTTAATCACGATAGCTGTAATAGTAAAAACGTATAGCTGTAATAGTAAAAGTATTCGAGAGAGTTCCACATGTAATGCTAGCTATTTCATATGCAAGCATGTCAGCCAATCACAGCAGTGGGCGTTTACACTGAAGTCTCACAGCAGACACGCCCCTTCAAACAGAGCGTTCAAATCAGAGGCTAAAATCAGACTAGGAAAAATGCCTTTTATTTCTAAATTATTTTTAAAAAATTGATCTTAAAATCATACTAACATTATAAGGGCACCCCAGGAAACATTATAAAATAATAAAATAATCCATGTCATGGGACCTTTAAGATCTCTTTATGAACTTTTTGAAGCATCAAAGTGGTAGTTGCGTAGCTGTCAATGGAGAGACAGAAATCTCTCAGATCTCGTCATAAAGATCTTTGTGTTCCAAAGATGAACGAAAGTCTTACAGGTTTGGAAGACATGAGGGTGAGTAATTAATGACATAATTTTCATTTTGGGGAAAAATTTCCCTTTAAGTGGGCAAAAAAGCAACTAACTGCATTTCAATAAATATAAACTGTAAAACATTTTAATTTACAATCAGCAAATATATTATTTTAAAGTATATTATGTTCATAATAAGTAAGTACTCTTTTTAAAAGTTACAGTACAAAATGATACAATTTTAAACTGCTTAGTGGCCAAAAATACGTTTTTTTAATACATATTTAATTTAGTATATCCCTTCAAACAATTCGATTTTTTGTTTAATACATTATATAATAAATGTATTATGTTTAATAGGTCTGTATAAAATTAAAATATTTGTTTGATATCATCCTATTATTTATTAAAGATGTAATATAATTAAATAGAAGTAAAGGATGATTCAAAACACAACATAATAGCTTGCTTGCTGTGCACCATCCCTAAATTATTTTTATTTGACCTAGCTTACTGCAAGGGGAACAGGTACACCTTAATAGCGTGCCAGAGGTGATACGAGTGCTCTGTCGCTATGGCAGGTGTGCTCTTTCCTCACAGTCTCCTCAGGGCGCAAGCACAAGCCAAGAGGGAGAGAAAGAGCGAGAGAGAGAAAGAGAGAGAGAGGCCTGCTTCAATAAGTGTCACAGCATAAAAGTGTCTATAAGTCCTGGCACAACAGAGAAAGCAAATGAGCACAATGACCTTGATGTGTCAACTGCATTGATATGTTTACTCCCACGAATTCATGGAGAAAACAGCTGGTGTGCATATATGCATATAAGCGTGTGTCATCATCGCTGTTTGCGTTGTATCGAATTTGCATCTAATCGCGGACCTCATGAAAGCAGAATTGATCTGACCAGTTTGGGCTGTTTTGTTCAAGTCAATGTTTTTGTCCATTCCAGCAAAAGCTCTACAGGTAATGAGTAGGAGATCTTATATGGATTTTTCCACTCGCCGGAATAGGAGGGAAGTGATCTCGCGCCTAAAATCAATAGGAATTATCCATTCAGAGAGGTGAGGTGCAAAATATGACACCGTGTCGGCTGTAGGCTATTGGAAGCCATTCCTGCTGAAATGCAGGAGTTACCGCCCAGGCGCCCACCTCCCATAAACGTTAGCAGGGCAGACGGATAGCTAAAAATATCAGGAGAAGGGCACCTTCAAGAGAGTTACTGTCATGCATATGGAGGAAGTGATGTCATAATGTGAAAACCAATTATGCGCTGCAGATTTTATCTCACACAGGGAGATTCTCCACTAACAATTTTCCCATTCCCATTCTGTGTCGCGTTTCCATTACTCGCTCTCAGATTAGGCTGTCATATCGCTAACTTCGCTAAAACAGCCAGAGCCTATCCATCTTTGTTTATGTTGGAAATGAGGAGCAAAAGAGGAGCCGTTTAGGGTTATTTAAAATAGTAGAGATGTGACTATAATTTAGAGGCTATTTTAGGAAAGATTTGTCACTGTATAATAAATGATAAAAACCTACTTGTCCACATGTCTACTTTAAAACACTGTATGAACATAAAGGTAGTAATATTGGTAAGAATTTTTATGATGATTTAGGAAAGTGTGTGTGTGTGCATGCGTGTGTGTGTGTGTGTGTGTGTGTGTGTTTGTGTGTGCGCGTACATGTGTGTGTGCATGCGTGTGTGTGTGAGTGTGCGTGCGTGCGTGTGTGTGTGTGTGTTACCTTGTGGGGACATTTTTATTTTTTGTCCCCATGAGAAAATAGCTTATAAATCATGATGTTTTTTGAAAAATGTAAAAATGCAGACATTTTTCTGTGATGGGTAGGTTTAAGGTTTGGGTTAGGCGATAAAATATATAGTTTATACAGTAAAAAAAAAATCTATATGTTTATGGAAAGTCCCCATAAAACATGGAAACCAACATTAAATTAAAGCTAGTCTGAGTCATTGTGTACTGCAGTCTCCAGCTCTGGTTGCTACGGTGAAGCATCAAGGTCTCCTGAGCAAATCAGTCCCAGCTCGAAAGGGCACGATGGCAAGATCACGGCCATATCGCTCTAAAACACACACACACACACACACACACACACGCTGTCACGAATGCACAAATATACACATATCCAATCCCTTCAAAATATTACAAACAGTTGAATCAATTATACTTTCATATGGTGTATGAAATTGAATATGAATCATACTAAATATTGAATAGTAATATAAAAACCTCCCAAAAGTATTAAGATATTTACTTGAGTATAACACAACAAAATTGTGTAGGGGGGCCAGGAGCAAACGTACCAACATGTGTCAACTATAATAAAGTTGCATTGTATGTTGGTCAAAATAATGGTTTGATATTTTTATATTTTACCTTTCATATTGCAGTTTGGACTTATGAACGGTTTTACTCATACCAATCAAATGTGTGATTTTTTTTGTATTTTTGAAAAAAGTCTCTTCTGCTAACCAAAGCTGCATTTATTTGATCAACATAACAGTACAACAGCAATATTGTGAAATATTACACATGAAGTTATGAACCTTGAAAGAATAATTAAGACTGTCAAGCGAATGCAATGGAAACTCTTTTGTTAGCCTGATTGTTTTGGAGGAAGGGGCTGCATTTGAAATGCTTTCCTTCTAATGGCATGTTTCCTCATAAATAATTAGACCAACAGGGAGACGGCCCTACAGAGTGTGTTAAGATGTATATAACTGTAGCTGTGTGGAGATGCAAGGCCATGGACTTCACAAACTTAAGTCCTACAGACCCATTTGTCACAATGATGCTCTCAGATTGAGGCTGAAGAGGACTTGAGGAGTTGCTTTCATTCTTCTTCTCCATTCTGGTTTCGAAGTGGAAAATGGGTATGATTGTTAGACAATGTATAAATGGAGAAAATAAACAAATGGTTCAAGACAAAAGAAGTCTAAACTACTTGTGCACTTTTCCAAGTCTTCTTCAGACTTGCTAAAATGTGCTTGGTTTAGGGCCAAAATGCTTAACCTTTAAATGACGCACAACTTTGAGTATACAGCATAGATAGTGATATTTAAGGATGGAGTTTTCTGTGAATACTACATTCCATCTGTTCCTTAAACAAAGCTAAAGTAAAAGTAGGGCTTCAGAAATGGATGCACGGGGGGTTTAATCTGTTTGGAGCTTCCCTTTGTGAAGAAGAAGTATAGGCTACACTTTAACATACTTTTAAAAAGAGTACTTATTACAGAAATAAGTGTGAACTGAATGTATACCCTGACAGCAACATACTGTCGGCCCTGATCCGAACCACATCTGGGACATGTGGGTTCCACGTGTACCAGATGTGGGCTGGATCTGGGCCTACACTATGTTGCTAATGTTTTCAGACACTTAAATGCTTGTTATTTACAAATAAAATAACATGTATTATAGTTTAAATGTATATTAAATGTAGCATTAGGGGCAATCCACACTGAGTGTGTTTCTGCGGTTAAGACCCAGCTCACAGGGAACGTTCTCAGAGCGTTCTGGCAAGGGTCTCTCAAAGTTATAAACAAACGTTCTTCAAGTAACATTAATAGTACATTCGTTCAAAGTTATCTGATCTTTAAAAATGTTCTCGAAATATTAGCACTAAACAGTTATTTATACATATGAAAAAAAAAAATTCCTGAAAAATTGTAGTTGGATGTTTGTATAATATTTTTTAAACACTGTTTCAGAATGTTCACAAGCATTCAAAAGTAACGTTCTTATAATGTTTGCAAAAAGATAAAATGGAATATTCCTTTAACGTTCAAACAGACAAAAGAATAACTTTTTATGAATATATAAAAACTTTTTATGAAATATAATATTTTTAAGAAAAACTCATGATGCTAAATTCTATTTTATATGGTGTTTACATATAAATGTGCATTTGCAGTGTGTGGACACAACCACCATACAATGAAAAAAATCCATTCACTCCTTTTTTTTTATCCTCAAAAAGCCTAAACACTCTCAATAATCAAGCCGTTCGGATTTTCTGAGCAATATGATGTCAAATTGCTCATGCTCCGCCCACGACCACTGACAGATTGTCCCGTATTAGCATATTTCCTGTATTAGCATATTTCCGCCCAGTGGCGGTTCTACATTGAATTACACCCTGGGCGAGACCCCCTTCGAGCCCCCCCCCCCCCCCCCCCAATAAGACATTTTTCTTACCCCATTGGCAGATAATGTTTTGCTTGTTTTGAGCAAAAACTACATTTTTATTTATTTCCCCAGAAAACAAGACTTAATATCTTATGTCATTTTACTACTTTAGTAAAATAACGTTATGCATCTTTATTTAAGAAATGTTTGATATTTGGACTGGAAACAAGACAAAAATACTAAGTAAGAAAAGCATTTTTTTGCAGTGTAATAACTGAACTTGTAACAGTTTTGTTGCAAAGCACAATATTATGGTGAAATTAGATCTCGTGTTTGAGTTAAAACCGAATTATTGTTAAGCATAGCAAGAATCATAGCAAAAAGGCTAACAAATAAGAGTTATACCCACCAATTAATATTGCCCCTTCATTCATGACATGGATACCGTAATCATAAAGAGAAAACATAGTTGCATACCTTTATCTTTCGCTCGTTTCTAAATTGGGCACCTGATGGCTTTGACCTTTCTTGTCCATCTCTTATTTGGCACTCGACATCGACAATCAACAGATTTCCCCTGATCCCCCATACCAACTGTCACTCACGACGACGAGTCACGACCAGAAGTCAAGACTAAACCAATTCACCTTGGTGGTGGTGACCAAGTAATCGTTTTGTATTACCTATTTTTATTAGCCATTCAGACAATTCAGAAAAACAAAAATGTGCAGGAAATATAGAGGCCTGTATTTATAATATTCTGAATGAAATGTGCGTTCTTTGGAAGAAAGTCGAGGTGTGACTGACTTAGATAACTATATGGATCCCCCCCTTGTCCGTTCCATTTGGGAGAGACCCAGAGATGAACTGTCATCCGCGCCCGCGCCTCCGCGCCCCCTCCCCTTTCCCCTTCTCAAACAAACAGCTTCTGTGCACGGCATCTTCTCAGCAAGTAGGGGCGCAAATTTGCCAATTCCCCACACAGTGAAATGATAGATAATAGAAAACCGCTTCGCGGCGCAGATTTTTTTTTTGCTCGTGCCGGCGGCGCCGCCCTCCCCCAAAAATGCCGCCCCGGGCGATTGCCCGGTTCGCCCGTGCCAAAAACCGCTACTGTTTCCGCCTTCAGCCATTTGTATAGTGTCTGCCAAGGCAGCACTTTACCTGTCTTGTGTCGACACCCCCCATGGAAGAGAGGGGTGGGGTGAGCAGTTGCTCATTATCATTTAAAGAGACATGCACTGAAACGGGTCGCTGTGAAGAGAGCTGTTTTTGAGGAGGTAAAAAGGGTGTTGTTTTACACACCATTGAGGAATTTTAACCAAAGTATGTTACAAACTTTACATGAAGACCCTAAAGAATCATACCAACTTGTGGAAAATGGGCATCCGATGACCCCTTTACAACATTTAAACAACCGGATCTTCTTGAACGATCAGAGAACATTCAGAAATAATGTTTTAATAACTTAATTGTAATGTCAGAAAAAACGTTCATAGAGCATACTTTTCATTGCGGGGGAATGCAAGATGCAGGTAAGTGGAATGAAGACAAAACTCAAGGTCTACAGACAAACATTTTATTTTTTTTAAGTTTACCTTCTTTTAATTTGACCGCAGTGCATTTAGAATGCCGTGTCACGCGCGAGACGCAAGTGCAACAGTCAAACACATCCGACTAGTGAGTTTCCATAGAAAAACAATGGAAAAGCAGTACAGTGGTATGAAAACGTCTAGGTTACGACTGTAACCTCTATTCCCTGAGAACAGGGAACGAGACACTGGGTGCTTCTCAGTTCTTATTTGTGCATCCTCGTTTCCTTTCCTCGCTTCCTTTCCTCGCGTCTCAGCTCCACCCCCTGTAGGATGCGAGGAAAGGCTGCAAGGAAAAGACGCGAGGACGGAGGGATCGAATGAAAGCTTTTTTTATACATTGGAATACTTGATCATTCGAGCGTCACTTCACCGCGTCATCAGCAGCGCTCAGAGGATCTGCCCTTATCAATCACATGCAATCGATATTGACCGGTGACAGTCTATGACGTCACAATAGTGCAACCCGCAAGCATAAAAGGGGCACCTAGAGAACATGTCATCCACTTCATCCCGAGGCATGGCTAACAACGCAGCGTCTCATTCCCTGTTCTCAGGGAACAGAGGTTACAGTCGTAACCTAGACATTCCCTTTCGAAAGGGGGTCCAAAAAGGAGTCCCGTCCAGTCACTTTCTGAGGGGAACATAAAGTCAACCCCACATGCCACAAGGGAGGCTGACCTGGTCAAATTTACCTTTCGAAAGGGAATACGCATTCTGCGTGAATAGCCCCTAGGAGTGCTTTTTTCACTTAAAGGGTTGGTTCACCCAAAAATTAAAATTATACCATAATTTACTCACCTTCAATCCTAAGTGTATATGACTTTCTTCTTTTAGCCAGACACAATCAGAGTTATATTAAAAAATATCCCTGCTCTTCCAAGCTTTATACTGCGAGTGAATAGTACCTGAGAATTTGAAAACACATCCATTCATCATTAAAGTAATCCATACGTCTCTAGGGGGTTCATAAAGGCCTTCTGAAGCGAAGCCATGCGTTTTTGTAAGAAACAAATCCATATTTATAACTTTATAAACTATAAACTTCCAGTAACGGCCCTACGCGAGTCTAGTTCCAATGGAAGAGTAACCTCTGACCTCTGATTAAAAGTAAAACTTTTAATTTGACTTTATTACAAAGTTCACTTTTTAAAAGTGTACTTAAGTGCGTAAAGTAAACAAAGGATAATAATAATTAAAACATCTTAGCTCTAAGAACAACATAATGACTGAATGAACTATTTCTTTAGCAGTCTAAATGGAGGTTGTTTCACCTTTCAACCTTGTCAAATCCACCAGTCACCACAAACCCTCCTCATCTCCTTCTCCAAACATCTAACCATAATACACACTTTCATCAAATCATCATCACATCAGTCCAGCGGTATCAATAAGGCTACATATTTGGCTCAGTTCATCAGATGGTGTTTATTTAGCTGGTTTAGTAAACATCCATTGTCAGTGTGCAGTGACACTCTCTCTGCGTGTGTATGCAGGTACACACACTTCGTCCTCTCTCTCTCTCTCTCTCTCTCTCTCTCTCTCTCTCTCTCTCTCTCTCTCTGGTACAAACAGAGCAACAGTCTCCTGAGAGACTTCAGCACCTCCCTAATGCACCCACTGCAACTTCACGCTTCCCATTCCTCATTTCACATTATAAATGAACAGACATATTCAGGTCTTCCAGCCGAAAGGCCTATGCAAGGCTTATCACAGGTTTCTGGCAAGTCTGAAATGTATTTGCGTGCAAAGGAATACAAGCTGTTATGATTAA
This sequence comes from Leuciscus idus, assembly GCA_021554675.1. NCBI lineage: Eukaryota > Metazoa > Chordata > Actinopteri > Cypriniformes > Leuciscidae > Leuciscus > Leuciscus idus. The sequence goes on from CM038640.1 coordinate 9,192,235, forward strand.
ATATTGAGTGTAAATGCATATGCCATATTCAAATTGCCACCAAAAAGTTGTTCAATGGTTTACATTAGTGCTTGAAATCCAGTCTTTACAGCTGACAGACAGTGAAAGACGGAAGCAGCAGAGATAGATGGACTCATTTGTGACTTTAATATGAGGGGAAAAGTGCTGTTATGCTTGGGACATCATTATTCACAAGTTAAAATTTGAAGAGAAACAGTTCAGTCATGAAACTCTTCCAAGCAGCTGATTGGTTCTCCTAAAGCCGGCTGCCTTGGCCAATTGATCTGGGGTGCGTTTCCCGTACAACGACCCAACTCGCTGCTTAAAGGGATACTTCAGGATTTAGCATTAAGCTTTGTATTAGTAGAAAACCTGTAGTTTTTTTGAATTACCCTGCTTTTCACCCTCATATCCCCCTGAGATGAGAGATTTATGTATTTTTTGTCTGCAAAAAATCCTCCGATGACGCAAAAATCGTCATTTTGCGTCATCGGAGGATTTTTTGGCCAGAGGCTAAAGACTACAGCCAGTAGGAGGGGCTGTCCCGCATGTGTTCAACCCGCCCATAGAGGGTGGGATCTCACTCACAGAATGTACACATAGTATCAGCCGTCTTTCTTGGGAAGCTAAGCTAGCAGGCTCTTGTTCTGTGGAGAAAGCTGAGTAGTAGGAGAAAGCTGAGTACTAGGGGTTACCATCCTCTTTTTCCCGGACATGTCCGGCCGTCGAGATCGTCCAAAATGTCCGGGATTCGGCTTTTGCTTTCTGCAGTCGCCAGTCGACATTTTGGGCAATCTCGAAATACCGGGCAAACTCGTCACGGAGTATCACCAGTAGCCTAGCCTTCTTGTTTTCAACTGTGCTCTCTTACTGGTAGGCGTGGCTTGGGAGTGGCCTCCTAGGGCAGCGAAGCAAGTGCATTCTGGGAGTTGTTGTCTTTCATCCACATAAGACAAAAATACATTTTCTGGCTTTTCTCAGTCTAGAAAGCTCAAAATTCAAAAATAATTTCACATTTCTTCTACATAAATGACCTATTTTAAATACACATTCATCTTTCCAGAGGTGAAGTATCCCTTTAACTACCATAATACAACGCATCGTTGAAGAAATCAATTCACGACTGTTTACTGAAACCATATTGTCCAAATTTGTCGTTCAACCATGTAATGATGTCACGCAGGTGGTGGAGTAATAACTTATTTTAATTAATCCGTTCACGAGTTCACTCTTACATCAATTAAACAGAGTAAAGATTATGCGTATTTGGCATGCTGTCCGGGGGAGGGCTCCGAGCTCGGAAATTTTGCCCGAACCCAGAGTACTCCCCCGTTGTTGTAAGAGTATTTAGGACTAGAAGTGAGGAGATGGGGTGGTGGAGGGATGCTGTTAAACTGTCAACGAACAGAGTATGGTAGTTTGCAGTATATACAGTATATACACCCCTTACCTCGTTGATTGGGTTGATTAACTGAGTGTGGTCCACTCGTGTCTAATTAGGTTTGATTGTCTGAATGTGCTCCACATGTGTTTAATTAGGTTTAATTATCTGAACGTGCTCCTCCCGAACTTTGTTAATAAAACATCATTTTGAGTTTGAATTGATGCTAGTTTTTTATTTTTTTTTATTTATTATTTACAGCATCTGAGGATTAATTCTCAGTTGCTTTTTTTTTCCAGATTCAATCAAAGTAAATGACATTGGTATATATTCTAAATAAAAGATATGTCAGCTTGCTTAAGACAAGGATTTATTAAGTCCACATGTCACGCGAACAAGAAACTGCTTCTAACCACAGGCCGAGAGCTGTTATTCAGACCACACAACTTTGCGATGCTGTTTGCGGATGTTTGTTGGAACTATGGTTTCGGGAAACAATGATTCATTGAACTATGCTGATAACAATGGAACTTGTGACCATACTTGGCTAACAATGCTTTTGGGAAACGCACCTGTTTGGTTATCTACGTAACCTATTTGTTTTCCACCTCAAACTGGTTCAACTCAGTGCAGCGCTGCAAGGGAATTTTCCTAGCCCTCCACCTTCCCCAGCACCACCTGTCTAGATCTTCTAGGGTATTCTCCATACTTTTCTTGCAGAGGCTTGCATTCTTTACACTGTATTTATGATGTATTTCAAATAAAGCAATAAATGTAAAAAAAAAAAAATAATGCAATTTAATTGATATTATTACATTGAATAAAGTATGTTTTGTGTATTATTATTTTTATTTTTTTTGAAAATTATATAAAATACTGTATAAAATGATGTGATATTTATTGAAACAATTATATTAAATATTAAAAGGCGATGTGTAATATGACAACTTTATATTGTAAAATAATAAAAATAAAAATTAATATTATTATAGTTTTAAATATTACATATATGACATGTTCCAAAAAATAAATACAAATTTGTATATATATATATGTATATATTTTTTTTTTCCTTTTTTTATTTTTTATAAAATGTGATTTATTCTGCTAAAACTCATACTGATCTTGTGGTGTAACCTAGTGAGGTACCATCAGCAGCAGCTGTATTAGCGCAGAGGAGGCGCGTCCCCTTTAATTTGCCCACGCTGTATAGCAGTAAGGAGTGGTAGTGATCAGCACAGCTCACTGACTGTAGTCCCTTTTGTATGCGCAGCGGTGCCCAACTGCAGCCTAAACCGCTCGCTCTTATAATAATTATGAGTAAAAGACGAAAAGTTGGACTTTGACATGAAATGTCTCGCTCGCGCCGCGCCACTCCCTAAAATGAACGAGGAGAACACAAGTAAGCGCACGGGGAATCTGTGCATATTTCGATGGATATTTTGCATCTTGAAAACAACTCGGGAAGGTTGACTTTTAAATTTTTTTGAAATGCATGCTTTAATGCATCAATGCCTTGAGTGAAACGAAATGCGTGAATGCCTTTAGCACAGTAATGCATGGGCATGCTTTGATCATCGGAACCTATTGCTGAAGCATGTCACTGCAGACACCTCGCGCTTGCTTGAAAGGGTTAAAACACTGATCACAGCCGGTGTGATGTGTTTTTCATGGGTGCATGAGCCTGGAATCTGAATATGTGTCCTTTAATAATAATAAAAAATGTTGTTTTGGTGCAATTGGATAACACCTTAAAAAGGGACGCTGTCTTTGCGCAACGGAAAACCCCTAAACAAACAGCCAAATTATGACTGAGAACATCTGAAACGTGATGCTCTATGGATTTCTGCCCTTAATATGAGCACGTTTGCTCAACAACAAGATGTTGCCACTCCTCAGAGCATCATTTTGGCCATCAAGCGCGAGTGGCCACACGTATTCAGGCAATTCTCCTCAGTCTCTTGTGTTAAATGTTACTATCGTGTGTAATGTGAGCATGTTTGAGGCGACGCCCAACGCAAACAGCTCCCCTGTTTCTTTGCAGATCTCTGAATTGAGTCGAGACAACACTGTGAGGACGCAGGGGGCGTCAGATTTTGCTGACCTTAGCATCTTTGGACCGTTTCAATGGGAAGCTCTTTGCCATTAACACCTTGAGGGAGTCCCCTTCGCTTTGCCTCCGTTCGTTTCTTTGAGACAGGCTGCTGTATGTTTCCCGTTTGTCCTGAAGGCGCGTACGGGTGGATATATTCGTGTTCAGCGCAGCAGATCTGGCGCAGCGGGCGGGAGGACGACCAGGATCATTGCAGTACCTGTAATGAATGGCTGCTGAAAGACACCACTGACCCTGGCAACTTGACGTTTTTATTAGTTCTGCTGGTGTCATGTAAACATAATCATTTAGCAAATGATTTATCCGGCGCTTTGGGGACTCTTGAAGCTTGCAGGTAAGCTTGCGTAACCTCCCGTTTGCTTATTGCAGTTATAGCCTGCTGTCTGTGGATCTGGAGCTGACTTCAAGTGTTTTATTTTTATTTGAATAACGGTGAAGCTGTAGGAAAATGTTTAATTACACACACACACACACACACACACACACACACACACACACACACTACATGCAATTAATGAACGCAATGCATTATGTTTTTCTATTAACACTCCTGATAAAGAAAAAAATAAAATAAAAACTTAAACCATCCTAAGATGAATTGCTGGACTTAGCCGCCCAGCCTGGTCAAGTCAGCCTATATTTGATTCAGATGCTTAAGAAACCAGCTGGCCTACCTGCTAAACCAGCTTAAAACAGCTAAGACCAGCATAGACTAGCAAACTGTCTGAGGCTGGTTTGAGCAGTAGGGACTACTGATCCAATACTGATCAGAACTTTTTTTTATATTTCTATTATGCAAGAATCATGTTCTCATAATAACCCGATATTAACCAATATACTGGTTTCTATAAACATCTGGAATGCCTGTATCCAAATCCAAATTTTTGATCATGTAGACACCTTACCTAAATATCCACCATAAGTGAACATTCATTTATGCCTGCATATTCTAAGCAATTCTTGATGATATTATATACAAACTTTTTTGGGGCAATGTGATCTTCCTAATTCATCACACAGTCTAGAATTGCTAAAACAATAAATAGTATTTCTGGAAAAACAATTGCAGTAAAAGTATATTTTATTTAAAGTCTTATTTTATGATAATTTGCTCATACAGGAATACTGCAATAGCCGTGAAGCATGTAAATGTATTTTTTTCAGAATACAGGCTTAAAAAGTATATGAACCTTAAGCACAAAATGTAGTGCACGTAAACATGGTCATATGGTTGATATGATATTGTGTTTTTATTTTAAATCTTAACATATATTTGCCTATTGAAAAAAGGTAGACAGTGTTGCATTTCTTCAACTTTTCTAACTCAAGCAGTCTTGCTGTCTTGGCGAAATGCATTTGGGGAGGTTTTGGAATATCCAATTATGATTTAAGTGCACTCAGGCTGTTATTAGATTTACAGTGCGTAATTGAATCCTAAGAGGAACGATACAGTCTTTCCATGGCAAGTATTGATCTACTTGGCAGATAAAAGCAAATACAATGTGTAAAGTGGTCAAGCTACTTCTCCGTATGATTGATGGATGTTTTTAGATGCCCTGGTTTTCTAGAGCCATACATGTATTTCCTGAGTAGTATTGCTTTGGGCTCTTGTGCAGTGCTTTGATCTCTCTTCACTTTCATTTCAGATTTGATGGTGTTTGAATAACTTGCTAATTTAGTTCTAAAAAAAAAACGTAAAAAAAAAAAGAGTTCTCTTTGTATTTTCTCGGAAAAATTAAGAATCCAAATAATCACACAAGTAGAGTAGAATTAACACATATTGAGCATTCTTGCAGTGAGCATGTTTTGAAGAATGCTTGTGTGGCTCAAGTAATCTTCTTTTCTGCTTTATATTTCTTCCAGTGTTTCCTGGGTTCTAATGCAAGAGGGAGGTGTTGACGAGTGAAAAGAAGCCCCAAATTTCCCTGCTCATTTCCCACAAACTTTTAGAGGCAACACCGTCGCACCCTGACCACAAACTGCAGGTTGCATTTATTCACAGCATGACTGTTGCGACGGGCGACCCAGTTGATGAAGCCGCAGCTCACCCGGGTCAGCCACAGGACACATACGACCCGGAACCAGACCATGAGTGCTGCGAAAGGGTGGTCATTAACATATCTGGCCTGCGCTTTGAGACGCAGCTCAAAACTCTGTCTCAGTTCCCAGAGACATTGCTTGGGGACCCCAAAAAGAGAATGCGCTATTTTGACCCTCTGAGGAATGAGTACTTTTTTGACAGGAACCGCCCAAGTTTTGATGCCATTCTCTATTACTACCAGTCAGGCGGCAGGTTGCGAAGGCCTGTCAATGTGACATTGGATATTTTTTCTGAGGAGATACGTTTTTATGAGCTTGGGGAAGAAGCCATTGAGATGTTCAGGGAGGATGAAGGATTTATTAAGGAAGAAGAGAAACTCCTGCCAGAAAATGAGTTTCAGAGGCAGGTATGGCTGCTCTTTGAGTATCCTGAAAGTTCAGGGCCTGCCCGGATTATTGCCATCATTTCAGTCATGGTCATTCTCATATCTATAGTCAGTTTCTGCCTGGAGACACTTCCGGTTTTTCGCAATGATGACATGGATATGAACAAACCATCCGCAACCAACTCCAACTCAACAGCTAGCTACACCTCTGACTACTTTACTGACCCTTTCTTCATCTTGGAGACTCTTTGCATCATATGGTTCTCCTTTGAGTTCCTGGTACGCTTCTTTGCGTGTCCCAGCAAAGCAGGCTTCTTTGTCAATATAATGAACATCATTGATATTGTGGCTATAATACCTTACTTTATCACCTTGGGCACGGAGCTAGCAGAGAAGCCAGAGGATGGTCAGCAAGGACAGCAAGCCATGTCACTTGCCATTTTGAGGGTCATCAGATTAGTACGAGTCTTTAGGATCTTCAAACTTTCTCGGCACTCGAAAGGGCTGCAGATTCTTGGCCAAACACTCAAGGCCAGCATGAGGGAGCTTGGGCTGCTTATCTTCTTTCTCTTCATCGGAGTCATCCTGTTTTCGAGCGCCGTCTACTTTGCAGAAGCGGATGAGCCTGACTCACAGTTTGTAAGCATCCCCGATGCCTTCTGGTGGGCAGTGGTTTCAATGACCACAGTAGGGTATGGTGACATGGTTCCAACTACCATTGGAGGCAAAATTGTGGGATCCCTGTGCGCTATCGCTGGTGTGCTGACCATTGCCTTGCCCGTGCCTGTTATAGTCTCAAACTTCAACTACTTCTACCATCGAGAGACAGAAGGCGAGGAACAGGCCCAGTACCTTAATGTGACCAGCGTCCCCAAGATAGATTCATCAGAGGACCTGAAAAAGAGCCGCAGCGGGTCAACCATGAGCAAGTCTGACTACATGGAAATTCAAGAGGCTGTTAACAACAGCAATGAGGACTTTCGAGAGGAGAACATCAAGACTGGAAACTGCACACTAACCAACACAAACTATGTTAACATCACCAAAATGCTTACAGATGTATAACCGTTTTGAACTGCCTTTGACGAAGAAGGTGAGATAAAGAAGGGGTGTGCAAACCCCAGTTTTGAAGGCTTCAGATGCCTCATGGAAGAGTTTCAAGACGGGAGATTTGAAATGTGTCCATTTGAGTGAAGGATCAGTAAAGAAGACCTATCCATCATTCCATCTCCATTCCTTCTCGCAAGTTGTGGGAAACTTGATTGGTTGAGGACGTTGTTTTGCATTCTTGTGTTCAGTGTCTGCATGAAGTTTGTCTATTCTGTGTGACTGTGCTAGTAGTCGGTCTGCTTGCAACAGTAGCCAATCGTAGCCTAACCAGTTGAAACAAGCGTAGCATAGAGGGACCAATTCCTGACTCCCATTTCCCCATTCACTGCCAACCCGAGGACCCCTTGAGTCTTTTTTGAGTGTATTTGTTCCTGGGAAGGAACAAAATTGTCACTCCAAATTGATTAGTGGCATATAAAAACATGGAGAAGATAACTTATTCGTGAAGAATCACCATGGAGGATGTATTTCTCTGTGAATGCACAAACGCTGCCTGTCCTGCCAGCCGCAACAGTGTACCATGTGCGGTACCTAAAAAAATATTACATTCCATCTTGTGACAAAGAAATACATGCATGACCAATCCGAGGGGGCCTGGAGGATCGGTTCTGTGGCCCCCTTTCTATCTGTATGACCTTTTCCCCTCTTTAGCTGCCAGAATATTAGGATCTCAGTGTGTCCCTTGTTAGAGTAAACAGACCTGAAAGTGGAGTGGAGATTGTTTTGAAGTTGCCCTTTTTTCCATCGTCTTCATTCCACTATATGCATGAGCATCTGCCCTCCATTGCATAATTTCCTTCTGTCACTTACTTTTCCCAGCATTGTAAACTTCCTAGCATTCCATGTGTATGAGAAATGTCTTTTGCAATGAAGATCTACCCTTACAAGCGCCTGATGGGGGCTGCAGGAGTGTAGACATTTAACTGTGACATTGCAGCCAACAATAGCTAAACACTAGCTCACTTAGTCAGGTCACCAAAGATGAAGTTCACTGCCGCTATTTATTGCATTTTTATGTTGTTTTTACATTTTAGTGCCATTTCATGGTGCATCCTGCTCATAATATGATGCTGGAGAATTTCGATAAAACTTTGATGAAAATGATGCTTCCTTGAATAGCTTTTGTAAGAGATAGGAAATATTCTACTACCTTTGTGGTGCATGTCTGGTACACATTCCTCGTAGCATGCATGTAGTAAGAATGATACTTACAAAAATAGAAATAAGTATTCATATCTTTATCAATATAAATATTTTTCTCTGTGAGATTAACATTATGTGCAATATTATAAATGCTTGTTTTTTATTTGTTTTTTAAGGTTGCAAGATTTTGCAAATAGTTTTCTATGTTAGTAGGCTAATACATTTCTTAGTTTGGTTTAATTAAGCAAGGGAGAGTGAGATGCACCAATCAAAATTAGCATTTCAAAGCACCACATTTGAATATGGGGAGATCTAACTTAAAAAAAAATAAAATCTCAATCCCTGATTTAATAACAAGGGATTCTGGTGATTTTTGTCCCATTAAAAGTAGTTGGTTTGTTTGTGACATGTCTAGTCTGTAGCCTATTCTCATACCTAAATGGTTTACCTAGTATTGTCTTTTGTGCTTAATGCTAAAGACCTCATGAAATCAAACTTGGATTTTTGCAGTTTTAAAGATATATTAAAAAATGTCAGCCTTTCTAAGAAAATGAACCAAAATATCTGTTTAGGGCAATTTCCCTAATGTCACCCAGGGGGTCAATGTTTGGCTTGTTAGCTTCACTAGTTAGTCCCTGCTGATAGATGATGTAACTACCCCATTATGCATATGAGAATATTTCTTATTTATTTATGCTCATTGTAGCCATGTATATTTATGAAATATTATTTTTAAATCAACAAATAAATTATATATATATATATATATATATATATATATATATATATATATATATATATATATATATATATGTATATATATATGTATATATGTATATATATATGTATATATATATATGTATATATGTATATATATATATATATGTGTGTGTTGTTTTACACTATTGACTTGCTATAATTTAATTTAATTTATTTATTTAAATGTGTAGTTTTTGTTAAACTATTTCATGGGGTCTTTAAAGTGGCAAATAAAAGCAGAAAACTTTGTTTTGAAAAATAAGGTGGTGCAGGACCTTTTATAGTTGAGAAGTAGAAAAGCTCTATGGTAACTAAACAGTCCATGTATACCCTACAACCCCAGTTTAAACCCGTTCAACTGCCCAAGATTTTCCTCAGATTTAGATTCACTCCACTGCCAAACTACTTGGCAGATCTCCCTGCCACTATGTTTGCTGTTATGCTGGCCAAATCGAAGCTACACGAATTCTCTTTGAAAACTTGGGGCCAGATTTACTAAACATAGCAAATAACCATGAGAGCGCAATTCCAAAAAGGTGCCGATGGGAGTGGAAAGTTCAGTGCATGATCTACTGACGATGTGCAAATTAAAGAACACAGATGCAGTCAGATCATTTCCATAATGACCAACGTAATCTACCAAGAGCAGCGCAAATTAGCGTCTGATATAAGACATGCTTTTTCTGGGCGGTAAATAATGGTGCAAATACCAGTAAATTGACTAGCGCAAACCTTAGTAAATCACCTTGTATGATTCATTTAAATACTCTCCTCTCATAAATGTGGTGTCTGAAAGGGAAACTCATACAAATGCATATGCAATAAGGTCAGCTGCAAAAATAACCCTGTCCACACCTTTTCGACTGTGTCTTTAGTAAATCCTGATAGAGGGTTTGCGCTGGCGCAAGCTCTTAGTAAATCTGGCTCTTAGCTTCTTAGTGAGGCAGTACTGCCATATCCAAGAACGTGGTGCGCCATTCACTCCACTCTTTCCAAATACAGGACATCCTAACCGAATAACACTTTTCTTCCTCTGCCCAGAGCTTCAGTGAGTAAGGGATGTTTGAACCAATGCTAAGCCATGTTACCTGCTTTCACCAGTTTTAGCAACGTTTTGGCAGTTAAAGCAGAGATTGCTATAAGCGTATTGCAGAAGTGTCTCACAGACTTGGAAAAGTGAGCGACATATTGCAGCCATTACTTTTATGTTCAGCCTTAATAGATGTGCTTCATTTCTTTAGCTGCTTTTCCACCGTCGGGGCCGAACGACTCTCAGCCTGGAATTCTCGGCACGATTGACTGAACCGCGCTTTACCGCGCTAGTAGAATGTGTTTAGTGGCGTCGCCACTCATGATTGGTCACTTGTCTGTTGTCTGACTGCCAGTTTCTTTGAGCGCCGTAAACACAAATTAATAATACAATTAAAATAAATACCTGATCATCCACCATAACGCGATCACTATTTACATCTCATATTGTCTGTAAACTCTTGCCTGACACTGGCGGATTTGTATTACATTCCAAAGAGATCCGTTATCAGCCCCACAGTGGAAAATGAAACATATCTGTACAGGCTGGGCCGGATCAGCAAGGAATGAAAAGGTTAAGCAAAGAGAACGGTTTGGCCTAATGGTGAAAAAGCGCCTTTTGTCTCTAGAAAAGACATTACACATAGAATTTGTGTCTGGAATATGACAACATCCTTGTTACAAATCTATGGAGCCCCTAAAGGGATATGGTGAAGGAAAAAAGTGGAAAATTAAACCATATCCGTACTGGCTGGGCCGGATCGGCACGGAATGAAACGGTTAAGCAAAGATGCTCACAAAAAATGTTAAGGTCTTTCTTTGTGAGCGAACGCTAAGTTTTTCGGGGGAAATAAAAAAATTTGCAAGAATGCAAAAGCTTTGACATTTTTTTTTTTTTCAACCCATCCCATTTTGGTTCCACCACCATGTCCCTTTAGAAGCTTTTTACAAATCATTTAGTCAACATGAAACTGTCCACAAACGGTTTTACTTGTGGAATGTGATTTTCCTCTGCGAAATTCGATATTTGACTAGAAAGAATTGTGGGGGTTGAAATCAATTGATTAGAGCAAGTAAGAGGGATTTGTGACACCAAAAAAAAAAAAAAAAAAAAAAAAGGTTATGTGGACTTATTTTTTGTAGTTTTAAGACATTTATTCATACATAAAATGATTTGCCTCCATTACATTATCAACTTTGCATAGTTCAGAATCAAACTGTATTTTTTCGTCCTCCTCTCATATTCACCTTCACTGATACCGCTGGGTCCTGTTTTAATGACTTCAATGAGGATGCTTGTTCATCACCTTTCTTATTGTTGTTTTTTTCATGCGTGTTGTTGAATGCATGCAGAAACCCATTTATAATGTTTGTCCATGCAAAGAATGGTATGCAGTAATTGGTCAAGCCCGTTTACACTGCCAGGGCTACAAATCATCCCATCCATTTAGACAATGGAATCCTCAAGATGTTGGAATTTTAGTAAGCATTTGATAGAAAAATGCGTTTTACTGATGCTCTCAAAGTATCATATTTAATAGCATCTCCATAGCTGCCTCGTTCTGTCTGAAATTGTGAATATATTGTTTTTTTAATATATTCACCCTGACATTTGGTCTGTACATTTGTAATATTCTTGAGATTTCGAATAATTTTAAAGCCTATATACAAAACACAGCTTTGTGACGATACTTTCCAAGAGTCCGCTGCTTTCATTGTTGTCTTAACAAAAGCTATAGCTTTATAAAACACCTCCGCCATGTAATGCAGTTTCTTAATAGTGGGAAGTTCACAGCTGCAATTATATCCTTTAAAACCTTATCCAAATGTATTGTAGTATAAGTATACTTCATATACGTTAAGCACAAACACTGGGGAAAAAATGAACCTCTAACTGTAATTATCATAGAAGCTTTGCCTATTGATTACTGCAGTATATAAATGTATCAGCAATCAAATCAAGCCTTTATATCTAATCAATATTCAACTGAATGTCATTACAGGCTTTACTGTTCACACTCAGGCATGTTTTATGGAGAAGAAAAACATATGCCCTCATTTGTACATGCAATATGGATATACAGTGTATATATAGATATGGATGTGTGGATGAATGAACAAACAGATAGATGAACAGACCAAGATTAAGAGGATAGCTGAGCAGATGTGATTCAGAGAAAGACCATAACGGAGGTCTTCTGAGATGGATGGAGGTGGGAGCTATGAGCTAGCATCTCAACTCGTTTTGAATTGAAAGCTAGGCCTTGTTCACACAGTGCATAAATCCGGGACTGTCTGTCTACATTATAATGTTGCAAGTGATTAGATCGGTTTTTAACACAGTGTAATCAATATCCAGTTTAGTGCATCGATGTTGATAACTATCATAATGACTTTAGCATTAGCATGATGCTAAGCTACTGCAACTGAGACACATGGGGTGTATTTTACTCATTCACATGTAGCATATTGTCAATGCCACATAGTTCACTACATGTTAAAAACGAGCGAAAATGGGCGACTTGTCTTAGAACATAACTAGAGACATTGTGAATTGTCTGTGACATCATATACACGCTAAGCCCTGAACATAACGCTAAAATCCGATCCGACCATTCATACCCTTGTGAAGAGCAAGTGTGCTTAATTGTATTGAATGTGCACTTGTAGTGTACTTCAAATCTTAAAAGTATATTTTTACAAAATTACATTTGCAATATCTGCACTTATAATAATACCTGAACTTGCAGATACTATTCATTTTTGCACTTGCACTTAAGGTTACTTAAATTGACTTTCACCTCTGTTTCATAACACTTAAGTACACTTTGTAATAAAGTCAAATTAAAAGTTTTACTTTAAAGTACGTTTACAATAATTATCTTTTAGTAATCTTTTGTCGTGCTTTAAGGGAGTGCACTTATTTTGATGTGTTGACTAACATACTAAAGCACATGTAAAGTACTTGATTTTTAACTAGTACTAGCACTAAATTGCAGTTTCATCATTACAAAAAATTTAATTTTTTTTATAGAAATGACATTAAAGTCTTTTTAAGTATACTTTAACCATATTTCAAAGCCAAAATACGCCTATCTTAAATTTAAACTACAATACATTTTCATTTAATTATAAATAACGTGTAATTAAGTGTCCAAGTTAAGTTCGCACTTAAGGATATTCTTTTAAAGTAGGTTATATTATTTCTGCAATACGTATTATTTTTATGAATATATGCTTAAGTGTACTTCTTTTTTACAGGAGTAGCGAAACACATTTCCAAATTTCAGACCACCTGTGAATCTGGTTTGGGTTAAGTTTGCACATCGGATATACACAAAATTAAATACAATTTCTGCTGCCTGTGTGAACAAGGCCTTATAGAAGTATGAATGGCAAACCTTTGACTGCTTGTAAAAGCTCATGTTATCTTTGTATGTAACAGCTCACCTCTCTCCACCCTCTGTGGAGATACTCTTGATGTCAATGGGTTGACGGATGATGAACTGTGCACATCAGCGGATGAGCTGAGGTTTTAGGTGTTGGTCTGCATGTGTCCATGTGTATATGTGACATTGTCCCCACATTGTCATCCAGGAGGCCTAATCTTTCATTTCTTGTACAGAGCCTTTGTTTTCTAGGATAAAGAAGAAAAAAACAAACTTGAACTAAACACAATAACACAATAAAGAGAAGAGATGGAGGACTCAATACATTCTCTGGATGTGATAAATATCATGCACTTTACGAGGACAACTGGATGCTAATGCTGAACCTAAAAGACAATCTTGGAAAGAAAACAAGAGATGCGTCTTTTCCTTCCAAAAGATTATAACTGTAAAGAGATCTATATATAATGATTATGAGGATGAAAATAAATCATGATAAGCTGACAATGACTCCTGATTATTTCTGTGTCTCTTCAATTCTGGGAAGATGGTGGTGGTGGTTGATTTATTCATGATATCATTGGTGGCTGCTGGCTGTTCATTGTTTTTTAACCTTCTCTTACCTAATTGCCATATTATATAATAGTTGAAATGGTGCCTAAAGTGGAAGTAATACATGTTTTTAAAGAGTTTTCAGATGGTTGCTAAACGATATAAAGACTAAACGATATAAAGATATACTTAAAGATAGACTATAACACTAACTATATTACTTTATACTTTAAATGCTTGAGCATTAAAGCAGGAGGGATTCTGATTGGCTGTCGATGTTTTTATCGTTCATCAGCTGTGTAAAAAAATGGTTCTGAAAGTGATTTCAAAGATAATGTTTCTCTGTGCCGTTAGTTGGTGTGGACTCTGCTATTCTTTTATATTTAGAACGATTTTTAGAACTATATTGTTATAGTTATACTTATCATCATTGGTGTGAACGGTCTTAAGACAGTTTTAAAAAGCCATTGTTCTCTTTGCTGATTATCTTTCTGTTGCTATTGAGCACTAGTGTGCAGAAATAGCTGCCTAAATGCATTGTGTTGTGCTCCTAAGTGAATCAAAATGCACTCTGTGTTGCACTGAGAAAGCAAAGTCATCTATTTATAATCCACTCCTTATGGGCCGATAGATAACCTCTGGGAGAGCGAACATTTCCAGTTTCCTGTGACAGGCTAAGATCTCACCTTCCACCAGCCGTTTGTCCCATCTGTTCTAGTTTAGCTCATCTGGTCCAAAGCTGCCCAACACTATTACCACCCCACTGTCACAACCTTAGGTGTTTACCTCTGCTTCAGATGCCTCCGTTCTCTTTGTTTGTAAGGAGGGCCGACAGACTGTCTGAGAGGAGATAGCATGGAGTAGACAGGAGTCCTGGCAGCGGATGGCTATTGATCCAAAGAACGGCATCTGAGGCTCAACAGAATCTGAAAGAACAGCAGGGAGAATCTGAACTGTCTCTTTCAGAGCCAGATTTAAAAAAATAGTGATAAAAAATGGCGCTAAAATATATATTAAAGTCATTTATTTGAAAGATTATGATGCTTCAGTGGTTCTCTGGTGGTTTCGCTTCAATACCTAGAGTAAAGTTTGAATGGATGTTGACAATAAAATAAATGGGAAATGATTTCACCTTTTAATTAGTTTTTCTTTACAAAGTATTACTTTGTGGTTATTTGAATTTATTCACATTTAGCATTGTTTTTCTCCACTGTCCTATCAAAACAGTCCTGCAACCCATTTTTGTATCTAAAGTTAGCAAATATTCACATAACTATAACATTACTATACAACCTACATCTAAAACATGATAGATTGATAAAAATGATGTTCCAAAACAAACAGAGATGTTGATCCAGAAACTGGAGTTTCTTCTCTGTTGAAGAAAATAAGGCTAGATCCCTGGTGAAAAAAGAAGTGTGCTTAATTGTATTGAATGTGCACTTGTAAAAAATTAAAAATACTTGCAGATAATATAATATTAAACAGGACATAAGATTACTTAAGTGTACTTAATATAAATTTCAACTATAAAACATTTTAGCTAATTGCAATTAACATGCAATTAAATATCCAAAAACATTACATTCAGCCAGTGTATACTTAAGTATATTCAGTTTGGTATATACTTGTTTCAAAAGTGCTCACTTCTTTTTCGCAAGGCTTCCAATGTCAGACTATATCACATATAGCCTATCAATGAACTACAAATAGGCCATATTTTAAATTCCTATTTACCACTTTCTCATTCAGATTTAAGCTGCAACTCATAAGCTAATAAAGTACCAACTAATTCACAGTTCACAGTTGTACCATAGACTGCTGACTGCAGACGGACTGCTGTTTTGTAACTACTTGCATTTGGCCAGGGAAAGTAGGACAGGGAACTGCTGGGAAGAGTCCATTGGGATATGTAGACTTACAGCTAGATTAATATACAGCATGACGGAGTTAAGCAGATCCGGGTGCTAGTGGTGAGAGCAGGTAGTTTCCTGATGCCTTGCTATAATAGCAAATTTATCATCTTATGTTCCTTATTAGCGGAGCAAAGAAACCTAGAACCGTACAGAAGGGTTGACTGAGGTGACGGACTGAAAAGTGGGTTAGTTATTGTATATGAAAGAGATGATTTGGCTATAGCTGATTACAGTCCATGTTGTTTATGTTAACAAAAAAGGGGACTGTTAAAAACGGCAAAAAAGCTGAAATATAATATTAATATTAGATAAAAAAAAAAACATACTGTAAACTGTAAAAATTTGAAATGTTAAATAAAATATGTTTAAGTACAAAAATGACTAAACCCTTTTAAGGCAAGTCATTTCACTCGGCAGCCATCTTTGAAACGCCTCCCTGCAGATGTTTCAGTCATGCAAGTGCAGCTCTTATCTCTTTGAATGGGGAAACAACAAATTCTCCAAAGCTGTTCGCCAAGCTTATGATTAAATTTCATGTTTGAAATCACCATTGAAATCTTCCAACTGTCTAATAAATTTTGCTAAAATTAAAAAATAAATAAAAAAATACTTGGACCAGCCAATGCGCATGTGCAGTTATAAGCCGTATCCCAGAACAATTGCTGCATCCCAATTCAGAGGCTGCATCTTTCGGAGATCCTTCACAGCCTTTATACCCCAGAATTCATTGCGCGCTATAGTGACAACAGGATTTTTGCTAAATTAGATAGCAAGAGACATTGCCAAATTACACTTTTAAACGCAAGTATTGGGTTTCAACTTACGCAAATATTTAATGATACAAATGTAAAAATGGGTGAAACCTGTTTTGTTTTCAGACAGTTTAATATAACTTTTTTTTAAATCCAGTACAAATGTCACTGTCACTCAGACAAGGTTTAAGCAAGGTTACTTGTCTCAGACTAAAATGCGTGTTTGAGCTGTTTTAACTGAAAGCAACTTGCACTGGCATTTCTTAAAATATGTCAGTGCCATTGCTTTTTCTCAAGATGCACATCAGTAATGTTTTAAATATGTTAATAAAAGCTACTTAAATGTCCTAATTGAACTAAGGCCTAATCCTGGCTTAATCTAAGCGCTGTCTGTGGAACCAGACCTTTAAATAGTTGTATGGAAGAGAGATTTCTCAAAGAAACTTTAGTTGACAGATGAAGAAGTCCACTGTATTGGATCTGAAAGCAGCTACATCGCAAACCTTAAAGCAGCACTCAGTAGCTTCGGGACTTCTTCGCTGTATTCTCGCTTTTTGCTCGCAGGTTTCTCTCTAGAGCTCCCCCCACAGCTTCGGAATAGATATTTGACAACACTGTCGTAAAAACTCGTTGGTGATTCTCAGACACCAGAGGCTATAGAATAGATCAACGACATCAAAGCAGATGGGACGTTCTTTAAAACGTCTTCTTCATTCGGGTTCGGACAACGTGAGGGAGCGCAATAATGACCGCATTTTAGCAGATTTCTTTTGGCCGTAAAGCAATTGTTTACATCGCGAGACCTGATATCACGCGAGACTTCCTGACGCAGCGGCCGGCGGCCCGCCGGCTCAAAGTTGCAAGTGCGTATTTTCCGCTCACGGGCACCAGGGGGGTGCGAAACGACCACCATTCAACCCGAAATAAGTAATATAACCATTCCAATGACTCCGAAGCTGTTCAGTTAAGGTAAAAAAAGTTACTTAGTTCACCTTTAAGTAAATCAGTTCATAATGCTTAAATTATGGTTTTAGATGGATAATGTTTTCAAAGGACTTACTCGCATGCAATAGCAAGTGTGCGTTGATCCTGTTTCCAGTGCAATGAATGACACGAATGAACATATTACAAATTTTCTTTTTTCCGCATATATACAGTGGGGAGAACAAGTATTTGATACACTGCCGATTTTGCAGGTTTTCCCACTTACAAAGCATGCAGAGGTCTGTAATTTGTATCATACTCTCTTCAACTGAGAGTGATAGAATCTAAAACAAAAATCCAGAAAATCACATTGTATGATTTTTAAATAATTAATTTGCATTTTATTGCATGACATAAGTATTTGATCACCTACCAACCAGTAAGAATTCCGGTTATCACAGACCTGTTAGATTTTCTTTAAAGGGGCCATATAATGCCATTTTTGTACAAGCTAATATGATTCTTTAGGGTCTAAATTATAAGTTTGTAATATACTTTAATTAAAAATTCTCATTAGTATTGTAAGAAAACACTCATTTTACCTGGTCAAAAACAGCTCTGTTTTCAGCACGCCGTTTGAGTGCATGTGTCTTTAAATGATAATGAGCTTTGCTCACCCCGCCCCTCTGTTCTGTGCGGACACCGTTTGTAATAATAACACAATAACCATAACGCGTTGTTCATTATAAACGTGGGATTATGAATTATATTGAGAACGTCGTACATAGAAAACATGCCGTAATGTACCCTGAGTGTAAAAATAGCCGCATTCGTGAAGAGTGCAAGCGATTTGCAAAGATTAATATAAATATTAATATAAAGGTTAATAAAACGTTACACTCACTTCAGTTCTCCTGGAGGTGCAGCAGGAACACGAATAGTTGGTAACGATCCTTTTTTCAGGAGCAGCTTCTTAGCAAAACCAGCTTTATACTGACCTCGTTTATAAAGCAGTCTGGTGTTAAAAAAAACTCAGCCACTGCGTCTTCAGCAGTTCGGATTTAGGAACATCAATATGACTGCTGTGTTCGTTATTGCACCGAAGAACAGAACACCGCCATTCTGCTCATAGACAGACAGTGCTCCAGCTATCAACAATGACCGCGCCGGTCCGCGCGGGCTATGATTGACAGCTCGCTCACGAGCAAGGGCGGGTCTGTGTTGAAACGCTCCTTCAATCAGCAATTGTGGGAGGGGCGTCGATTTTGTGACGTCACAATATCGAACAGCTTGATTTGAGATGGGGGGGAAACGTATAAGAAGATTTTTTTAAAAACACTGGATGGATTTCTATCATTTTATGATGGTTGTGTACAGGCACTGCCAACACACAGTACATTTCAGTACAATCAACTTGTAAAAGTGCATGTACCATTATATGACCCCTTTAAGTTCTGCTTTTCTGATGTATCAAATACTTATGTCATGCAATAAAATGCAAATTAATTACTTAAAAATCATACAATGTGATTTTCTGGATTTTTGTTTTAGATTCCGTCACTCACAGTTGAAGAGTACCTATGATAAAAATTACAGACTTCTACATGCTTTGTAAGTGGGAAAACCTGCAAAATCGGCAGTGTATCAAATACTTGTTCTCCCCACTGTAGATAGTGCAAAAAAAACATTATTAACATTATGTGAACCTCAAGGAACATATTACAATGATAAAATAAATCCATGACTCCTTTAATGATAACTTAAACACATTTTAAGACAGACCTACTGTGATCTACATCTGTTAATCTATGATACAGTTATGCTTTTGTTGGCGCAAACAGCCCTCGTTATTTCAACATATATATATATATATTTTTTTATAATTGTGTTCAGCATTGGAATCCCTGATGAAAAACTGATTCTGCAAATCAGAGAATCAATCAGAGAGTCGCGACAAGCAAACAAACTCTTTAGTGCAGGTCCACTCCCATGAAGCACTGGGATAACATAAAAGTCAGATGTTGTCCTCCAAACTAATGTGTGCGTCCTCCACATTAGAGGACCTTTAGTACTGGAGACACAAAACCTGCATGTGACCTTAAGTGATCAGATATCACAGACCATAATGCACTTGCTCAAGACTATTCTATGTCTTGTACTGATGAGGAAGTGCTGAGACCACAATGGGTCGATATAGCATTGGGTCGATGGTAATTGATAAAAGCTCTGGCCTCACTCTCCTTTCACCTTCAGTCAAGTCACCTTTATTTCTATAGCGCTTTATACAACACAGATTGTTTCAAAACAGCTTTACAGTGATAACAGAAGATAGATGCATTCCGGCTGTTGTTTAGCTGAAGTCAGTTCAGTGTTTATTCAGTTCCGTTGTAAAAGTTCATTTCATCTATAAAGCAGAAAACAGTGATGTCATCGTCCAGCTCAGTTCAGCGTCAGTACAGTCAGATCAATAATATTGTTGAATATTAAGTGTCCCCAATGTAAGACTTGGTAAGACTGAGATCAAACACCCTGCAATAAAACAATAAAACTTGCTAATCTGGAGGAAAGATCTCAGAGAAAGAGTACAGGACACCGTCTTGCCCAAACTTATCTCTTCGTCCATCTATGCATCCCTCCTCTACCGACCCCTTGTCCTTTCCCGCTGATTCAAGTCACTGAAAGTTCACAGAGAATGTCTATATGACACACATGATGTATCTTGTGAATCTATTGTTTTATCCCTTTCATGTTTGGTATAATTTTTAAAGCATCAGTGCGATTGGTAAAATGGTCTCAAATTCACCGCAGTCACTTATTAGGAGAAAGACTGAAAAACAGGTTCCTGTTGACCTAGTATATGCAGCCGAACAATCATTTAACGGATGTGAATAATAGAAATGTGATAATATGTTATGTATGCCAGGTTAAAGAGATGTGCTTTTATAGATTTAAACTGACAGTGTGTCTGCTTCCCGAACAATAGGAAAACTATTCCAAAGTTTAGGTGCTAAATAAACTTTAAAAAAAGAGAGATGATCTACCGTCTGCAGTTGATGTTGATATTCTAGGTATTATCAACTGGTCAGAATTGTGAGACCGCAATAGATGTAAAGGACTATAATGCGTTAAGAGCTCGCTCACGTACTGGGAAGCTAAACGTTTTAGTGCTTTGTAAGTCATTAGCAAGATTTTTAAAATGTATGCAGTATTTAATAGGGAGGCAATGCAGTGACTGAACCATATAGTCAGCACAGCAGAAGAGAAAATGATAATTCAGATGAACCACTCCTGATTTCTGTCTATGACATGAAGGTATAGAATAAAAAATATATTTTTTTTATTTTTAAAAATAATATAAATTTTTAGAAGTTGAAATACAATTAAAATTATATTTTATATTTATCTTTAACTGAGTTTTTTTTTTTTTTTATATATAAGATGAACAAAATTTGCAGTTATATCCAAAATGTACTGTAAGTAGGCTATTCAGTATTAAATGTAGGCTAATGTATTTTTTAATTTGAACAAATTTCATTTAATTTTAGTAACACTTCCTGGCTGCATGAATATTTAACCTAATTTATGATGTTTAATACAATCTTATTTTTTTTTAACTGATGAAACCTGTCATGACAAATTACTATTCTTATACGTTAACCAACTGATATAGAAGTTTGGGTTCTGTAAAATGTTTCATGTTTAATGTAAAGCCTCTTTTTCTTATCAATATGCATTTATTTGATAAAAATCAGTAATATTGTGAAACATTATTACAATTATTAGAAGTTTTCTATTGTATGTATGTGAATAAATGTAATGTATTCCTGTGATCAAAGCTGAATGTCACATGATCCTTCAGAAATCATTCTAATTTGCTGATTTGATGCTCAAAAAACATAAATGTTGAAAATAGTTGTGCTGCCTAATATATTTGTGAAAACTATAACATTATAAAAATATCATTAGTCACTTTTGATCAATTTAATCAAGACAAGACAAGTCACCAAACATTTGAACATCGCTGTATATCATTCACACTTTTAACTTTTATGAAGCACAAGTTAGCAGACAGCAGACCGAAGTAGAGAGTGCCTCAGTCAGAATGGAAATTGCTTGAATAAAATAGTCATTGACTGCTAATGGTCACTCAGCACAACATCATCCACTTCAGCTCTATCCATCTGAGAGCTCATTGAGGAGGAGAGGCGAGAGAAACGCAGAACACACCTCTTAATGAATCAAATTAGACATGATGGATTGTGTTGCTCCTTTGTGAAAGAATGGACGAGTCTGCTTTGAGAAGATAAACTGTATCAATATCCTTTCAGACAAACGCCGAGGCTGAGAAAGGTGGAGGCGAAGAACATGCTTTGACTCATTTCAGAAAATATGTCATGTCGTACAGGTTTGCTTTGTTAAGTTTTCCATCTTTTCGTATCATCACACCCCGAAAACTGGCAAAGACAGGATGAATAAGAGAGAAAAATAGAGAGCAAGTCATCACAGAAGAGAGTATGCGGCTGTAAAATATTCATGGGGGTGGGATATTTTAAGACCCCTCCTGTCTGCTGGGATGAGATGAGAATACATGAAATGACTTAGTGCCGTCATATTCTCTGTCATACACTGTAAATCAAGACCTCCTCCTCCTCTTGAAATGAGCCGTACCAAACATTTGCAGTGAAATTCTGTGTTTATTCTGTGTAAACCCCATTGATGCTGAGTGACATTACAGCAGGCCTCAACTGCTGCGACCACTGCCAGAATATTCAATACCATAACACTGTATATTACTGTATATTTACATTTTTAATGGCTGCACTCTTAGAGGATATTCTAATAGAACCTTAAATGATTCTGTCAGACACCTCATATATAGAACCTATTAGGGGTTCCCATCATGGATTTAGTTTTAATGAATTCATTTTGATTTATTTTTAATAAACAGTAAACATACTCTATCTATAGAAATAAAATAGAATAACCCATTAAACGTGAAAGTATTATTCAATCATTTAAGACATTTCTCCTTATATAGATCCTTTTTGGCATAAAGCGTTCCTTAAAATTGATTCAAGAACCCAAGGGTTCTATATAGAGGCCGATTGAACCTTTTTTTCTTCTTTTCTAAGAGTGTACGTAAATGCAGAAGAGATAAAGCTGCTTTGGACTTTTACACATTATTTATCAATACTTAAAAAGGAATATCTCTTTAAAATATTTATGTGAAAAGGCACATATTCTTACCACTTAGAATATTTCCTGACCTCTTGAGATCTCAGTTCAACACAGTTACCCCCATTACTCACTGACCATGGAAAACACTCAAGAGCCGGGTCTAAACCTCTTTAATAATAAAGTACGAATGGATTTTTGCGTCAGACTTATTGATCCTCTTGTTTAAAATGCGGTCCTAAACCAACATTTCATCTTAACATTCATTCACACAGTTCATTCACTTTGAAAAATATTAGGGTGTTATGGCATTAAGAATCATATAGCCCAATTTATGTCCCTATAGTCTTTATGTAGTCTGCTCAGGGTGAAATTATGTGCAGGTCAAATGCAGGATTTCATTTCATATTTGTTGTAGCTGCAGCATCTCTCAGTGGCCGGCAGGGGGCGTGGGGTCCATAGATTTTCTAGGTCCATTTTCCTCCAAGCAAAGAGGAAACGTGAGTCTGATGAAAATAAATGAATTGATACTTTTTTTCATACATGAAGTGAAAAACAACACACTTGCTTTTATAATCAAAATAGACAGCTATAGTTGTCACATTTTTTATTCTAGTAAATATTTCTCAGGGTAGGTGTATTTTTTATTTTATTTTTTTTTTTAAAGAAGACAAATTTTAGACACAGACATTTCCACAGTATATTAACACGTTGACATTTTAGCATGGCACAGCAATAGGGATAAGCTTTTCGTCATTATTATTTAAATAATAGATCAGCTGACAAGTTTTGTAGCGTTACAGCACATCTGTCAGTGTCTGATTTGTCCTGCCCCTGTCATTCCCACACACACACATTTAAACACGGATGTTCTGCTGGAATCCAGGATGAAAATAAACTTCACCAACAATGCTGGAAACTCCTTTTACACACTTTACATTCTAATGACTGTGCACGATACCTGCTACCTGCTATTTGTGCTGATTTTACGACGACTTTCTCGATCTTGTTTTGTCGAATTTTTCATTGTTTACGCGCGTCTCGAGCTTTGCTGCGCGTCACCGTGTAGATGCACGAGCGCGCGCTGGCAGGAACACGTCACTGCACCTCTCACAGGTAATGTCAACATTTCCACCTGAACAAAACCTTTCAGATTCAAGCCAGATTTCACCTAGCTGTCGAATAACTGAATTTATCCTGTATTAATTCGCCGCAGAGGTGTGTGAAGAACAGTATATCAGAACTTGAACGTTCTTCCAGTGACGTTAATAGAATGTTCGTTCAAAGTTATCTGGTCGTCAGTAACGTTCTCAAGACGGTATTTATGTATCGTTGTTTTATGTTTTAGTTGGACAATTCAAACCAAGTAGCCTAGAGTTTGAGTGCATCTTTAAAAAACTTTTTAAAAAATGATTGATGAAAAACGATATGATTATTGGGTAAAACTTTACAATAAGGTTCATTAGTTAATGTATTAACTAACATGAACTAACAATGATCAATACATTTGTTACAGTATTTGTTAATCTTTGGTAACGTTAGTTAATAAAAGCTGTTCATTGTTTGTTCGTGTTAGTTCACAGTGCATTGACTAATGTTAACAAACAACCTTTAATTTTAATAATGTATTAGTAAATGTTGAAATTAATAGTAAGATTAATAAATGTTGTAGAAGTATTGTTCATTCTTAGTTCATGTTAATTAATGAACCTTATTGTAAAGTGTTACTGATTATTGTATTTATTGACTAGTAGCATCTTCACAGATGATTTGCTTTAAATTGAAAACCATCTTCCCATTCCCATGTCACTCCATAGGCTATAGTTTTATGACTTTTTTTTTTTTTAACCTGTGGAACACAAAGTTATCAAAATGTAAAAGATTCTCTTTTCCATAAAATACATGATATACACTTGCTGTCAAGTAATTTATTAAACACACACATATTTTCATGTTTTATGGGGACTTTTTTTATGGGGATATCCCCTTACATTAACCCTAACCTACCCATCATAGAAAACTTCCGGTAACACTTTGTTTTACAGTGTCCTTATGTTATATGTACTTACCATAGTAATAAGAGTAAATTATGCATAATTGCATGCAATTAACCCTCAACCAAAACCTAATCTTACTCCTAACCTTATAGTAAGTACATGTTGTTAATTATTATTACTCAGTACTTAAATGTATAATTAAACTGTAACAATGACGCCTTAAAATAAAGTGTAACCAAACTTTCTGCATTTTTACATTTTCAAAAAACATCACTTAGTGTAGTATGATTTATAAGCTGTTTTCCTCATGGAAAATGTCCCCACAAGGACAAGGATTTTGTCCCCATAATGTAGGGTTTACCTGAAACACACACACACACACACATTTGGTCAGTTTGAACTTGATCCTCTTGCTCAGGCCACATATTACACTTATATATAAAAAACTGCGGGGGTGTTAATGTTTTGTTTTTTCTTTCCTTTTCTTTGGTCATATCTTACCTAGGGCGACAAGTCAGCCTGGGCCACCACTGGTTCACCCTAAAAAAAAAACACAAAAAAAACATCTAAATTAAAATATGTCTGTGAGCTTGAGACACATGTCAGGTAAAAAATACATTGAACAAGACTTTTGCAAACTAGCCAGCATGGAGTGCATGATGAAGGCTGGATGTCCACAATACTTTAAGAGGCTATATATGTAAGAATTTGCATGTATTAAACACTTTTTTATTGGCAATGTGTGAACATCTTGTAACGAAACTTAAAAAACGAGACCTTCCCCGACTTACTAATTGTCTGTGAAAGCCTGTAGACTTATTTTTATGTGAAGGACTGCACATTTTTTGCCAGGAAAATCAAAAGGATGTGACATTTACGTACGGTCCCAAGACCCTCTCTTCCGTTCAATGACACATGAAACGAATGCTAATGCAAATTTCAGGATAATGCAGAAAGAGCCATTCTGTTCTGTAATGTCAATGTGCCATGCAAAGAAAGGGATTAATTCAAACTATAGTCTCACATAGCCAGAACTACTGTATATAATCTATAGCAGGGGGTCACCCCTGATCTATAATCTCAAATATATATATATTATAATCAAATTATCATAACAGTGTAATTTCATCTGTTGACATGATGCCGGTGAATTGCAGAGCTTGTGCAAACATATCCACATCGCTATGATCAGATGCTTTCTCAACTGCTGTTTTCTCACCGCTGTCTTTTTTGTTGTGTGTTTGTTTTGTTATTGAGAGGAAAGCACAGAGCACATTTTTACATTTATCTAAACGTCTCTTTCAGAAGTTTGGACGCCGTCAGGATGTTTGTTAACAGTATATCGCTACAAAGGTATTTCCAACTTCTTTTTACTTCTAAGCAAAGAACGGAAAAGAACTTCGGTGTGAGTATATCGGGGGCTTGAATCACGGTCAAGCAAAAGCAATAATGTCATGACAACTCTTGGGAGATTGGTATGGTAATAGAGATTGGCATGGTAATGGATATGGCATTGGTAATGTATTTGGTCTTACAGATCTATACAGGTGGAGCTGGGGAAGGTGTAGGGTTTCTGAAAGCGCACTGTATACTGCTACCAGCAACACCCCGGTATTTGTTTGAATGTTGAGCCGCAGCTCATTGGATGTTGATGCAACAGCAACCAATCAGCTGTGCCATGTAGATAATGATGTGATCGCTACCAAATGAGTCAAAGACTTATCAGCCTGCACCATCTGTTTCATGCCAGAACTAGGTAATAAGTTGCTTCCTGCAGTCCATATATCAGCCACCGTCATCACTAATAACAAGGGTTTCTGAATTCTGCTGTACAGCTCCTTTAAAAAGGATTATTTCGTTAAAATACTTCTGGAATAAGGCTATTGCACATTTATGATACAAAGATGCAGTGCTCACATGTTGACCTTTTGTGACAACATGGTACCAAGTATCACTCTACGGGCCAGATTTACTAACAGCTTGCTCCATCACAAACCCTCTTTTGGAGTAAAAAAAAAAAACACTGTCAGGATTTATTAAAGACACGCAGTGAAAAAATTAGCTAGGAAAAGTATGAAGGTAATATGATGCCATAAATAATTTATTTAAGATTTGTGAAAGTGAACATAAAATTGCAAGCGTAAATTAAATTTGCATGCGCAAGAGAAGATTTGTAAAGGTGTAAATTGAAAACAATAGAGTCAGTAACTGCAAAACAGATTGATAAACTGTTGCAAATGTCTAAATGACTTGTGTGCATGGGGCAAAAAAGTTCCTGAAATAATCCTATTTGTACAGTAGTGTCTTTCTTTTAGCTGCGCTCACAGTTTTGGCATAATTCTCTCACTCGTTGAGTTTTGCAAGCGGGAAGAGGAGGGCGGGTCCACCTTCTTCATGTAGCCAATCAAATGAGCTTCTCGCTGACTCTCGATTTACTCTTATCTGATTGGTTCAATAAACACGCCAGTCGCCAGAACACATCTTTATCTTCTTTTGGCTCAGCATCGTTCTTGTGGCCGAAATGATACTTTTAATGCACACATACATGTTAAATTAACATGCATTTCGCAGACGCTTTTATCCAAAGCGACTTCCACTGCATTTCAAGGAACACATTTACATTCTTATCAGTTCTTGTTTTCCCTGGGAATCGAACCCATGACCTTGGCGTTGCAAGCGCCAGCGCTCTACTGTTTGAGCTACAGGAAAGCTGAAGCTGAAAGTAAATACATAAATCATGATTGCTTAATAAGCTGTGCACCATTAGGCTCACTGACATTCATACTGAATTTCGAGCTGGTGTTAACGCTATTTAGTAAATCTGGACCCATGTTCTTTTTTTTCTTTTTTATTAAAGGAGAAAAAATAAAGAAATATGAAGTCCTAAGCTTTAATGAAATAGTAACAAAATGTAATAAAATATACATTTTTAATTTTTTTTATGTTAAAATAGGAGAAGACTATTCTATGTGTATGAAATATAATATATACATATGATGTCATGTCATATTTGGAGTGCATGATTAAGGGTGGAGGTTGTTGGCACAGGTTGGGCAGAGAGTGCCGGTGAGAGGAGAGCTCATCCTCCTGCCCTCCTGTTCACAGTGAAGGACCTTCTGCATCAGTCGTAGGCGTTGACCATCAGAGACACTAATGCCCTTGTTAAGCAGTGCACAGATGGGTGCGCAGCAGGGGCAGGGTATTTTTAGTGTACATTTTGGAATGGTTTCTGCAAACTCCTTAGCTGATGATTTTGTGACCTTTGAAGGTCACTTTACAGACTCTTCCAACAGACATAGATGGAAAGACTTTGTACTGTATAATATCCTAGCATAGTTTGCAATGGCGTGTCTTACATTTGCTCATGCTGTTAATAAACTGGCTCTGCGATTTGAATGTTTTAACAGTTAAAGTGTACAATTTCTGTAAAGGTATTAGATGATGTTGGCATGCAAACATGTTTGATTTATCAAGCTGTGCCAGTTGGCAGTGCCAATCTCTTACCCTCCATCTTATTTATTTCCTCTGCTCAGTGCAATAAGCCCTTCATCATGATGTACAAAACTAAAAATGTAAGTTAACTTTTGCACGAAAAGAAAAAAATCCCAATACTGTACAGTACACAGTTAATAAGACTTGTTTACTCTGCTTTCGGGATTTTCTGACCTTGTACACGTGTTTATGTGCTTGAAGTGGAAGCGGAAAAGTAACATCTGTGTGGCCGGGCTCAGCACTTATCTAATGGTTAGTTGGGGCTTGTTTGCAGATGTGATTTGGCAACTAAAGCAGGCTAGAACAGCTGCCACACAAGGGCAGATCATGACCCCACCAGCGCTCACAGACACCAGACATTCACAGAGCTCCAAGCTGAGTCAACCAGAGGTGTGTGAGAGACGGAAATGAGATGGCAAAAAAAAAAAGTCCCCTCTGGCTTTGATTTTTAGCAGCTCAGTGAGAACATGATGAGCTCAAGGAAGGCAAGAAAATATTCAATATACCTGTTATTTTATGGTTAAATATGGAGAGATTTACTCCACATAGAACCCAAAGCTGTAAATATTCAGTGTCTACACTGGCCAGTTAACACTATGCTATAGACTAAACTGCTAGCTTGCTAACGGAAGGCTTTCTGAAAACAAAGAAAAAAAAAAGTTTAGTTTGGCCATTTATAGATTCTGTAACACCAACCTTATTTTCCAGCACTAAAGTAATTTCCTGTGAATGTTTGACCTTAGTTGTTAAAGATAAATTACTGTAAGTGCAGTAAACGGTAAAACTATCTGTGCTTCCAACCAGTGTGTTTATGTTCACGAT